>CAUYPK010162598.1:0-65424 GCA_963574355.1 Loris lydekkerianus | reverse complement strand
CGTTTATGGACTTGAGTATATTAAACCAGACTTGCATCCCTGGGATGAAACCTACTTGATCATGATGTATGACTTTTTTGATGATAAGCTATAATCTATTGGCTAGGATTTTGTTGAGAATTTTTGCATCTATATTCATGAGTGAGATTGGTTTGAAATTCTCCTTTTGAGTTGGGTCTTTTCCTGGTTTTGGTCAGGGTGGTGTTTGCTTCACAGAACGTGTTGGAGAAGATTCCTTCCTCCTCAATTTTTGGAAATAATTTCTGCAGTATGGAAATAATCTCTTTTTTGAAGTTTTGAGAGAATTCTGGTGTGAAGCCATCTGGACCAGGGCATTTTTTTGTTGTGTTGTTGTTGGGAGATTTTTTTTTTTTAATTTTTTCTTTCATTTCAGTGCTTGAAATGGGTCTGTTCAGGAGATCTATTTCTTCCTGGTTAAGTCTAGGGAGAGGATGTGATTTCAAATATTGATCTATTTCCTTCACATTGTGAAATTTCTGGGCATAGAGTTTCTTATAGAATTCAGAGATAATCTCTTGTATCTCTGCGGCATCTGTTGTTATTTCCCCTTTATCATTTCTGAAGTTACTAGAGATTTTACTTTTCTATTTCTAGTTAGTCTGGCCAAGTTTTATTTTATATTTAGTTATTTTTTGAAAAAAACAACTCTTTGTTTCATTAGTTTTCTGAATAATTCTTTTGTTTTCAATTTCATTAATCTCTGATTTAATTTTAAATATTTCTTTTCTTCTGGTGGGTATAGGCTTAGATTATTCTTCTTTTTCCAATTCCATAAGATGGCTTGTAAGTTTGTTGATGGGTCTTCCAACCCTTAACTGAGTTTTAATTTGTTTTCTGAGGTGAGGTGTGTTTTCTGCAGGCATCAAATAGATAGCTTGAGTTTTTTAGCCAATCAGACAATCTATGCCTCTTCAGTGGGGAATTCAAGTCATTAACATTTATTGAGATAATTGATTGATGTGTGGGCATTCTATTTGTCTTATTTTGTGCAAGTCCAGTGCTAAGTTTTATCTTTTGCATCATTGTGGAAGCTAGGTATGTCCTTTAATTTCTGGGTGCTTACGTTGCTGGTACCATTTCCTCTCTCTTTATTTCTCTGAAGAGTTACCCAAAGAATGTACAAAAACAAATATAATAACCTAATTAAGCCCACAAGCATGATAGAGAAGAATTACTACAGAAAATGTAAAAATAGTGAAATAAATGTCAATAAATTCTAAACAAAGGACAAAGAGGTAAATTTACTCAACAGGGAATAGTTATAAAATTTAGAAAATGCACATTCACTATGTGGATTAAAAATGGTTGCAGAAAAGAATAAACATGAAGCCAGTTGGAGGTCATAGTAGTAACAGAACCCTTTCCTAAGCTGAAGAAAGGCCAAAATGTCTGTCACAGATACTTGCAATTTTTATGCAAGACAAGTTAGGATGTAGAAGAACATTTTTATTTCTTTAATATTTTGTTTTATTTGTTTTTTTTTTTTTTGACATTTTGCTTGTTTTCTTGATATGTCAAAAGTAAAGAATCCCATAAACACCAAAGCATAATACAAACTATTAATAATAATTCATGTTATCTACAAAGAAGAATAGAATTAGGTTGTTTAAATAATTATTCTGTATGATATTGAAACCCAGTGGCTAAATGAACAATAATAATGAAGTTTTATAATAATGTAAATGGTCCTACAGTTTCTTTAATTATCCAGTATGTCCTTAGCTTATCAAGGCAGCTGAGAGGCATTCTCAGTCTTTGAACAAAGACGCAAAGGAATGCCAGCCATAATCTTTCTCAATCTTTTATGGCAAAGAAATGCTATTTAAAATAATATCTACATGATTTTGAATTACCTGCTTTTTCTACTAAACCCAATCTGCTTCCTGAAAAGATGAAAATAGAATGAAAATAGATGTTGGGGGTGGGGGGTGTCGGTTAAGAAAAAGCTGGAACTGAGTGGAAATGCGGTTAAATGGGCAGCTGGTGAGAAATCAGTGGGAGGCTGCTTAATTCCTTGTCAGGCAAGCTGGGTATTTTTATATTATAGTTTGACACTTTTTCCACATTTCAATTTGCATGCCTTTGGAAGAATTAATTTAATGAAAAAGCATATTTAATCATTCAAAGGAAGAAAAAAGCAATATTTATTTTTATTTCTCCATCTAAATATCACAGACATGGCAGTGGCTAGAATCCAAATGAATACTTTAAGTAAATAACACTGTAAATCTTTCAATAAATATGAGTTCTTTAGAACTTTAAGCCAAATAGTGTGGTTTTCAGAATTATATTGCAGGTGGAGAGAAGTAACTCATTTTCCTTTGAGATGCTGGATAAGTTTTTACTTTATGCATTAATATTTCTCTGCTGCCCTGACATATTTTCTGGAGGTATTTGTTAGAACAATAACTCTCAGTATATAGTACTTGAGTTGTGTGTGTATGTGTAATTACTGCTTAATTTCGTCATACTCTTTAACCTTTCTAAATTAAGAAGTTTTCTGAGATACAATGCTCAGTATATCAATTATCTATATCATTATTGATACTAAGCTAACATTCTCTTTATTATTTTTCTTCAATCTTATGATTTGAAAGGCATCTTTGAACTCAAACTACATGCTTGTTCTATTTCTTTCAATATT
This sequence comes from Loris lydekkerianus, assembly GCA_963574355.1. Taxonomy (NCBI): domain Eukaryota; kingdom Metazoa; phylum Chordata; class Mammalia; order Primates; family Lorisidae; genus Loris; species Loris lydekkerianus. Next base: position 62,759 of record CAUYPK010162598.1, on the reverse strand, counting down.
TAAAGCTAATATTTAAATTTTAAACAAGCTTATTGCAGACAAACTGTTCTATCAGAGATAAATGACTGTATTATAAGCATATTTATTAATTGCTCACCATTCTCTTTGTTTAGAAGTTTTCATACATTATCTCATGTAAGGATTTATTAGGTTATTATTATTAGCTCTATTTTACAAGTAATGTGCTGTGACAGAGAGAGATTAAATAATTACCTGAAGTCTCAATGAGTTAGAACCTTAACATAGAACTTATATTTATTCCTGTAATTTTCATTCCTGACTTCTTTGTTTTGATATATTTAAGTCAAATTTTGTTCCTTTTATTTATTTTTATTTAAGCATAAAATATTTTATATAAACACAATATATATTTTATTTTACATTTGCTTAAATAATTCAGAATGACAATATCACACCTACTTTTATTTTTATAATTACAGAATGATATGCAGGTAATAAAACAGTAATAATTGTATAAGCTGTGTCAAAGAAAACTAAAAGTGAAAAGAAATTTTCACATATACAGTAGAATCTCCATAATTGACCACCTTTCCTCATTGACCACCTCCTCAAGGTGACCTAATTTTCATAAACTGGACATGTACCACATGCATGTACCTGTACAGTAGGCCTACTTCCTCATGTTGACCGCTTCTATATGTTGATGAGTTTGTTACAGTCTCGTGAGTGGTTAACTTACAGAGCTTCTACCGCAGTAATTGATTTTGTTGTTCACCCACAGGATATTTTTCATATATTCATGTTATTTACATACCCATACTCTCTACAGGCAAGGTAACTGGCTATGTAACATATCATCAGGCCAAAATTACTTAAAGACATGTCCAGTAGTTAATATATGTATATTATATAACTTTACCTTTCAATATTTCATTTTTACTTAAGAGGAAAGAATGCCCTGGAACCAACTGAATTTAGATCATAATATTCTTTTCCTTCTTTCCACTATTTTCTTCATCTGACATATTTTCTTCATCAAACATATTTTCCCCCTACTCTTTTTACTTTGTTCTCGTATTTTTTGGCCATGGCAATGCCCTTTACTTCCATATGAGGTCTTCTTTAGCCTGATACGCAGTAAAACTTTTTTTCTTTTGTATAGCAGCCTCTTTTCACAATATCTGATGTTGCCTACAGCAGTATTTTCCAAATCTTCAGTTTCTTTGAAACATAGTCATTCGCTAGGCCCAAATGCTCCCCTTGAAGTTGGCAGTGATATTAAGAACAAAACAAGAAAGAATGTTAACCGTGAGGGCTTGCATCCTTGTATTTCCTTTTTGTTTCCCCTTTCTTGCTATTTAAGAAACTCCTTATCTATTTCTACTCATCCAGTTTATTTTCCATGGCAGATTTGATTTCTAGAATATATCTTGGTTACTCGGAATCTCTGTGGGCATCTTTATTTATTTATTAAGAATTTTTGACACCTATATTATAAGTTTAAGAAGATACATTTTCTATAATACTTGGATAAAAATACTAATTGTACCACTTTCAATTTAGAAATACAATATTTAAATAGAATACCTTCTTAAAAATGTAAACATACATCTGGAAAACTAGCATACCTAAGACTCTATTAGGGACAACGTCTAAGGTTTTTTCCAATTCATAACTGCTTTTCTTGAAAATTCAACTGGTACATGATTTTCTCAATGAAAAGAATGGGGCACTTAACATCACCACATATATATGTGTGTGTATATATATATATTCACATAGCCGTATATATACATGTGTGCATACACACACACACACACACACACACACACAAGAGACACAGGATGTGTTTGGAGAACAAGAGCCTAACCCGGGAACTTACTATGAATGAAAAGAAGAATTAGACCAGAACAGAAACCACCAGGCCATTACAGAATCCATAGAAAAGATAACAAGATCTTAATATAATTTGTTGGACATAGGAGGGAAAGGTGATGGCTATAAAATAGATATGTTTAGAAATAGAATCTGTAAGATGTAGTCACCTCTGGTACCTGATAAGAGTGAGCGAGAGGGTTGACCTCATCAAATGTATGGTGAGGTCTAAAACAGGACTCACATAGCCAGGACATGCCCCAAGAGGCAATGGGTGGAAGGTACCAGGAGGTAGCAAGGCAGTCTGAGTAGGTCTTAGGGGTCAGGAAGCAGGTGGCTTAGAACCTATCAGAAAAAGCAGGAGGCAAACCATTGGTGTTTAGGCTCCAAACTGCAGGCCAGGCTATGTTATCTAATTGTATTTCACTTATGAAATTCAGATTAAAAGAAAAAATCATTAAGAATTTTGTGGCATTAACTCCAAGGGCAGAGGCCCTTATGACCTTGAGGCCCTGTACAACTGCATGAAGTCCATCAGCATGAAGCCCTGATGCTGGGCAGTGTTTCAGGTATGGGTAATATAACACTGACAAAAATAAAAAGACCAAAAGACCCCTCGCCAACACGAAATTTATATTCTATTCATGAATCAGACTTTAAACAAAACCAAGATACCCAATACATTTATGGTAAGTTAGAAGCTAAAAAGTTTCATGAGGAAAAATAAATCAAGGAAGGAAGGTTATTGAATGAAAGTGATAGCAGTTCTAAATAGGCTGGTCAAAGGAAAGGTTCTCCTGAGCAGTTGATATTTGTGCAAAACTTAAAGACAGTGAGGGAGGTGAGAATTTGGATGTTTTGAAGAAGAATATCTCAGGTAGATAAAAGAACAAAGCCAGGTCCAGCGATGCAGGCCTTGTTTATGAAAATGAAGGAAGCCAGTGTGTTAGAGGAGCATGCATAAGGTGAAAAGTAGGAGAAAATTAACTGAAGGTGAGATCCAAATTTTATTCATTTAAAAATTACTTTTTATTTGTACAAATGTACAAGGTACATGTGCAATTTTCTTACATGCACAGATTGTGCAATGGTCAAATAAGGGGTTTTGGGGTATCCATCAGCCAAATGACAAACATTATCCCCATTGAAAAATTTATCATCATTCACTCTCCTCTCACACACACACCTTTCTGAGTTTCTCCATTGGCTAACATTCCTCTCTTTCCACCATGTGTACACATTTTTTAGTCCTATTTATAAGTGAGGACGTCCAATGTTTGACTTTCGGTAACTGGAATGTTCCACTTAAGGGAATTACTTCCGGTCCCATCCATGTGAGTGCAAAAAGACACGATTTCATTCTTTTTTATGAATAGTGTTTTGCTGTGTATATATGCCACATCTGTGTAATGCACTCATCCATGATGATCACTTAGGGATTGATTTCATATCTTTGCTATTGTTCATAGTGCTGTGATAAGCATACAAGTACAGGTGTCTTTTTGACGGATTGATTTCTTTTTGTGGGGAGTAGGTATGCAGTGGTGGTATGCTGGATTGAATGGCAGTTCCACTTTTCATTCATGAGAAATCTGTTATCCATACAGGTTGTATGAATTTACATTCCCATCAGTGTCTAAGCATTTCCTCTTCTCTGCATTCTCACTAACACCTGATGTCTTTTTAATATTGGCCCTTCTGACTTGGGTGAACTAATACCTTATTGTCATTTTAATTTGCATTTTTCTGATGATAAGTGATATTGAACATTATTTCATATACCTATTAACCATTTCTATGTCCTCTCCTGAAAATGTCTATTCACATCTTTTGTCTACTTTTTAGTGGATGGATTATTTATGGTCTTTTTGTTGACTTGCTTGAGTTTCTTACCTAGGCTTGATTTTAGTCCACTCTCAGACACATAGTTTGAAAATATTTTCTCCCATCCTGCAGGTTTTCTGGTCACTCTGTTGATTACTTCTTTTGCTATGCAGAAGATTCTTAGTTTAATTAAGTTCCATTTGTCTATTTTTATTTTTGTTACCTGTGCTTTTGAGAATTTAGTTATAAACTCTTTGCCTAAACCAAGAGTCCAGAAGAGTTTTCCCTAGATTTTCTTCACAGTTTGGGGTCTAAAATTTGTGTGTTTAATCTACTTTGAGTTGAATTTTATATACGGCAAAAGATAAAGGTCCACTTCCATTCTTCTGTATAGAGTAATCCAATATCCCAGCACTATTCATTGAAAAAGGTATCCTTTTTTCAATATATGTTCTTGTAGGCCTTGTGAAAAATAAGTTGGCCAGTAGGTGATGCTTGTAGGTAGGAGCCAGCTGAGGTGCCCGCTATACGGTGTTTGTAGCTGACTTCTCTCCCCTGGGAGAAATCCCAGGTGTCCCAAGTGATGGATTGGGTTGTGGAACTCCCAGGATCCTGTATCTTGCACTCTGCAGATGGTTCAAAGCTCACAGAGCCAAATAGGGCATCCTTGCCCTCAGGCTCCCCAGTGACGAGTTGAAGGGGCTGGCTGTCCTTAGACCCCTGGTGAAATGCTTGGGTGAGGGGAAACTATTGCTGTACTAAAGTCCTGCCACACCATGAGGTCAGTGCTAGCAGCCACAGCCTTGGCCACTGCCTGGGAGACATTCTCCCACCTAATTCTGACAGACCTCCCTGCCCCTTCCCAATAGCCTGTGTCAGCCAACCTGGTTTTTAGTCAGACATGGCAATTTCCTAGTATGTGAGTGGCCTGCAGAAAGATGTGCACTCTCTTGTGCTGGGGACCTCCTAACCAGTCCTCGCCACACAAGCTGCCTGCTTTTTTGCCTTCTTCTTCGATTTTGAAGTTTCACTTTTCTGTTGCAGTCCTGTGTTCCCTTATTCCAAATGTGATTGTCTATATACAGTATTTTGGTTCTTTTAAGAGCATGAGATGTGCTGGGAATGCTGCTACTCAGCCATCACACAACCAGCACCCACCTGCGTTGCTTTCTATGTGTCTCATGTCATGAAGATACGTTTTTAAATGGTCCCTCTGCCATATATAGATAGCCATTATTAACATTTCTAGTCTAACCATTTTTTAATCTATTCTGATTATAGGACTTTTCTTTTCCTTGAATTCTCTAGCATTTAAATTTAAAAGTCTCTGTCTGTCTACAATTTTACTGACTCCCTCAAAATACACATAATTTTCTTAACATCTTAATATCTTCAGAAAACACTTTGAACTTTAAAGTCTAAACTTTAAACATTCATGGATGCTTTTAAAAGTAAATTATAGTTTGAAAATGACCTGGAAATCTAAAGGATGAATTCCTATTTCTACCAAAGAGACAAAATCTCAAAGTTCAGTGACAAATTAAAGCAATGCAATGATTTTTTTCCTGTGGTTCCTGTGGTTTCCTGTAATTTATAGAGGATATCTACCTTTAGCCATTATCACTGTGGTTTATGCTTTACAACTTCAAAAGTATAACAACCACTAATTAATTCCCAATTGTTATTCAATATTTATTATAATTAAATACAAATAAAGGCTGTGTTAAAACAAAAATAATCTTGGTATAAGCAGCTTGTTTGAAACACCTCAACTGCCCTCTATTGCCTACCAGGATCCATTCTAAAAAGTTGTGGTCTTATGATTATGGAAAAGACTCTAAATATATATATATATATATATATATATATATATATTTTTTTTTTTTTTTTTTTTTTTTTTGCAGTTTTGGCAGGGCTGGGTTTGAACCCGCCACCTCCGGCATATGGGGCCGGCACCCTAACCCTTTGAGCCATAGACACTGCCCTCTAAATCTATATTTTAAATAAGAACTTTCAGGACATTCTGATCCAGATATGGATCAGATATATAGAACTATTTTAGAGAGCCACTGATTTCATCTAGCTAAATTTACTTGAGTTTTTCTTACTTTTGTTCTCTAAATTTTCATTCTCTTATTTCAGGGCAATGAATTGTTTGAACCAAAATATTGATTCTGTTTAGTATGCTAATGGTGATAATGTCCTATCTCATATTTAGTAATGTGTGACAAATATAAGGAAGGACTATGGAATGAGGCAGTGATTCTCAATTTTTTGATATGGAAAAGCAAGTATATTAAAAGTACATATTATGGTCTCTATCTCTGGAGATGATAATTTTGAAAATATTGACTCAATAATTCGCGATTTTAATAAATATCCAAAAGATACTTACATTAGTATTTCTTTGAGAAACACTAGATCATAGAATATTTAGTTTGTCTTGGGTGATGAATTTAAGATTCCTAGGAAACAAGATCCATACATATTAATATTTAGCTCAGAATTATGTGAAAAAATAAGAGAAACATAACATTGTACTCTTTTTTTTATATAATATCCATTACCATATATTCTCAAGAGATTTTTGTGCATGTAATTCTACCTACATGTAGATAGAATTATGATGATAAGTGATAAGTAGGTGATGACTGATAGATAAACTTATACTGATGTGTTTATGTGTGTGGGCAAGAGTCAAAGAAGCAGAGAGACAGAATGGGAACACCTGTGCTAAAGATCAAGGTGGGCTTTTTCTGTTTTATAAAATTAGATTATAAGAGAGCTTTCTTCTTAAAAGATTTTTGCAAGTTTGACTTCATTAGTTTTTCCACTCAATCACATCAGAAAGAAGAGTCCTTGAAAAGACTTTTAACTTTGCAAAACAGGTCCTCACAGCCAACCATTGAAAAAAGTAACTCTTGGATTGATTTTTCTATCATGCTTTGAAATAGCATTAATATTGATTACCAAAGGAAGGTGGTATAAAAAAAGTAACAGAAGAATGAGCATGACTAAACAATTTCTTTTCTAAGATTAAGTAAATTATACTGCCGTAGTGCAGAATAATTTGAAGTCACTGTATGAACTAGAGTCCTACTTTCAGTCACTTTTAATTATATATTACATTAAATAAGAGAAAAATTCTTGTGATGTTTTGCATCACATGAAGAATATGTTCCACCTCCATACAAGTTAATACAAAAGATGTGAAGTCTCCATCTATAGACATTTTTATAAATAATTGTTCATTCTCATTATCCATTTCTCTTGTTCAGAAGGTACCCCTTTCAAGTCTTTTAGCAGATACTTTGACATTTAACTATATAAGATTGGACAATTAAGTTCATGAACTTATCCTAGAAAAAGTGCTACATACCTCATTGCTAAATATCACTACAGTCACTTTCAAAGTACTTCCCTTGGGAAGCTATGCACCAACACCAAGATAGTCGCCCTTCAAAGCACTTTTGGAACTCTTCCTGGAAGGGCCATCAGGGCTGTTGTCCCACAAGGTCTGACAGTTAAGTTTGGCAACTCATCCTACAAAAAGTGTTTTGATGAGAGGACTAGACACTGGTGTCAGAGCCTAGCTTCCCACAGGGAAGGGAGTACTTTGAACATGACTCTGGTGATATTCGGCAATGAAGTATGTTGCACTTTATCTAGGATGAGTTTGTGAATTTAATTGTCTAACCTCATATGCTTCTAAATAACATTTATACACCTATTTCTTGTTACAGATGTGATCCACCAACTCAGCTTGCTTTGTTCTTTGTATCTTAAATTAACAATAACTGATTGATCCCTAAACTGCCCTTCAAATTGTAAATTTTTCCTAAATTATTAAAAACCATCACATCCTATTAGATGTGTTTGTTTGTTGTTTGTTTTTGAAAATATCCCTCTGGAGTCTTATATTTTCTGCTCAAATTTATATTGCTAGTTACTTATTTAGATTGCAGTAACTTACTGCAACGCTATTATCTTTGCTCTGTTTTCATTATTTAGAGATTCTTTCCTTGCCACTGTCCTAGTCCCTTGTTTGTGATAATGCATTTTCTTCTCTTAATTCATTATTTGATTTTGATTGGAAAGTGTGCAAGGGAGGCAAATTGTATGTTTGTATGTCTGAAAATGTCTCCCATCTGCTCTTCCAACTATTAATACACAGATTAAGTCTAGTACAGAATTATAGGCTCAGAACAAATTTTAAGTAATTTCTCCACTATCTTATAATTTCCAGTATGTCCGTCAGAGACACTCAGGACCAATCTGATTGAGAATATTTGTTATTTGACTCTCGCTCTTCCTCTTTCTCACTCTCTCTTTCCATCTCTCTGTCTCTGTCAGTCTCTTTCTCAGGAAACTTTCAGGATCTTCTCCTGATCAAATTATTTTATGAAATGTCTTTTTAATCTAGTTTCTACTCATTTAATTTGTTAATTTCAATTTGGAACTGTGTGTTCTTAGTTCTTCAAATTAAAAAACAAATTATTTGAAAAAAATTATTTGTTTTCCATTTTCTCAGTTCTCTCTTTTTGTAATTTTGGTTGTTGAGATGCTAAACCACCTATATTTATTTCCTAATTTTATCATGCTGTATCTTCTACTTTAAATTTCTTTGCTATTTCTTTTCTACTCTTGAAAATATTACTTCAATTGTATTTCCATTTTTTTTTTTTTTCATTTTTTCGTCCAAAGTCCAGATTTCTTCTAGTTTGTTGCTTGAACTCTCTTGTGCTGGTACTAAACAACTAAACAGTTGCCAGCTGTTTCAAATGTGAAACAGGATTGGGTGACAAACAGCATCGTATGTAAATTTTATAAAAAATCCCCTTCTAGGGTGGCACCTGTGGCTGAAAGGAGTGGGGCACCAGACCCATATGCCGGAGGTGGCAGGTTCAAACCCAGCCCTGGCCAAAAATTGCAAAAAAACAAAAGTAAACAAACAAACAAAAAAAACCTCCTTCTGCACCTCTGCTTACAGTGTCTAATGTTTTCCTATATCTGAACTTTTCCATGGTCAAGTAGTATAAAATACCTTCTCCTGCACTTCCCTGACTGCCTGTTTGGATTTCAAATTTCTCTACTCTTTTAAATCACTTGACACTCACCTGTTTCCCATTTCTACAAATATGTCTTGCCCTTTTGATCTTGGTTGATCAACTCTCTTACTGTAGTAATTGTAGTAAGTATTGGGAGGACGCAGAGGTGCAAGTGTGAACTCCATCCTTCATGCTCAATGGGATGTCTTCATACCTAAGTCTCTATTTCTGGATTTCAGAAATAATTCAGCAGTTAAAGGACTAGGTTATATATCTTACAACCACAATAAACTATGAGTATTATAACATGATGAATAATATTGATTATAAATGAAGCTACTATATACACTTGATTTTTATTTGAGTAATATTTATTATATACCCTAAAAGCCCTGATTTTACCACTGTACAATCTATAAATGTAACAAAATTTCTATTTTAACCATACAATAAAACTAAAAAACTAAAAACAGAATACAAATTGCTTTGCTTTAATGGATTAAAATAATTTTCAATCATCTACCACCAAGCAATTGTCTCACGCTGATCCCCAGATTACATTGTTAGGTTCATATGATATCATTTCAATAAAAGTGAAAGCTACCCACATACAAAAAAAAAAAAAAAAAAATTTATTTATCTAATGTATCTGTTGTAAACTTCTATTAAATTGTTTCCAACTATTTCTTGTCAATATTAGTATTTTCCCTAATTTTTTTAGTATTTATTTTAAATTCCATTATCTAGAAAATATTTTTACTGCTAGGGATATAGAGGCAAAATTATTCTCACTTCCTTTAATTACATTTTCTAATAGCCATATTAGCAGATTTAGAAAAATTAGCAGATCTCTCAGAAGAAAAATATCATTATACAAATATGAATTATTTAAGTTTATATCTATACAAAATTATACAAAAACAAAAACAAAACTCTGTGATCATGAATGTGACTGGAAAGAAGGAGTTAATAGCTGGTCCCATAGCCTTTCTCTCTAGCCTTGGGAACATCTTTGAATTTGACTTTTGGCCAATTTCTCCTTGTAAAGAACTCATGACCTGATGGATCCCCTTTTCTTGTCCTTTGGGTCATGAAATAAAGAAAAGCTCTAACCTTTTTTGATGTTATGATGAGAAATGCTTGGCGACTTCTTCATCCCTGTTCCGTACACAAGTTTTATCCTTGCTATTTATACTCTCTGCAAGTCTTCTTTGTTCTCCTTTAAAGTGTTAATGTATGTCTGTGAGGTCTAACAGTGAATCATATATTAAATAAGATGTATATTTTCACACTTGAGTTTTGTATATATAATTATACTATTACACTAATTATGTGCTGCCAAAAATACCTTGCAAAACTGTAAGGCATGTAGAGTAATAATATATCGTTTGCAATTTCAGATAAAATAAAAACAAATTTTGTGTTATTTTCATCATATAATTGAAGATTAGGAGTTGAGTAAAACATCTGGAAAACTATATCCAATCATTCTTTCCTATACCTATGATTTTCAAATCACATGTGCAAGACTCACTTAGAGTCCCCGATAAAACTAGAGATTCATAGGCTTCATCCCTAGAGACTTGGATTCAGTAGATGTATGTGAAGCCCAGAAAACTGAATTTTAAATCAGCACACCAAGATTTGCATACAGGAAGCCGAATGTGACATACGGGAAAGCAGCTGTGGGATGATAAACCAAAAAGAACTTTGTGCTGTATGGGGCTGAAATCAAACAGCTGAAAACAAAAAGGTCAGTATATCTACATTAAAGTCTTCTGTTGTTCAAAGACATGAGAGAGAGAGAGAGAGAGAGATTATAAAAGATAATAAAATCACTATCCAATTTTAATATGAGATAAAAGGGGGAGAGAGAGGACAATTACAATTTTTCACACAAACAGAAATTAAAACTTCAATGCCAAGTAAAATGTCAGGGATTAATTTATACCAAAAAATAATAAAATTTGGTAGAAAGTGATGAGTGATAACTCATCAGAATCTAGAAGTTTGTTATGGTAAATATTGCTGCTGAGTAGGAACAATATAATATTAGGTTGATGACATTTTCTTTCATCATCTCAAGCTATGCACTAATGCCTATAACATGTAAATAAAAGTGTAGTTTTTAAGAATTCTTACTTCTGGAGTTGGTTTCAACATTTGCTAGCTATGTTAATTATTAAGAAGTCTAGCTGATTATTTCTTTCATAGATTATGCATTTGGTGTTATATCTAAAAATTCATTACCACATCCAAAGTCATTTAGGCCATTATGATTCTATAAGAGTTCTATAGCTATCCATTTTACGAATAGGTCTATAACCCATTTTGAATTAATTTTTGTGAAAGATGTAGGGTCTGTTTATAGATTCCCTTTTTTTGCATATGCATGTCCAGTGGTTTGAGATCCATTTGTTGAAAAGGTATACTCTCCATAATATTGCCTTTGCTCCTGAGTCAAAAAGTATTTGATTATATTTATGTATCCCTATTTGGGGTTTCTTTATTCTGTGCCATTGCTGTACTTGCCTATTTGTTTTCACCAGTACCACACTGTTTTGATAACTGTGGCTTCATAGTAAGTCCTGAAGATGGAAGTTTCAGTCTAAAACTTCCTTCTTCTTTAATACTGTGATGACTATTTTGGGTCTTTTTCTTTTCCATATGAACTTTAGAATAATTTTGTTAAGAGACATAAAATAACTTGGTGAGATTACTATTGGGATTTTATTGAATCTATACATTAAGTTGGGAAGAATTCACATCTTGAAAATATTGAGTCTTCCTACTAACTGTTTTGTAACAGACAATTTCTCTAAGCCTCAGTTGTATCAACCATAATATCAGGAGGGAACTGTTAACTAATTCGTGAGGTTGTGATGATAATTAAATAAGACAATGTATATAATATATATAGTACTGTGTCTATGGCATTGAAGTTCAACATTATTATACTTAGAATATTGTCTCATGTTGTCCAAAGTCGTGACTTAGATATAAATAAAGGTAGACACAATGAGTTACCATGGTCTATAGCTACTGGGAGGGTGGTGGGGAAAATTTCTGTACAAAAATTTTATATAATTATGTGTTAAGAATGTTTTATTCTGGAAAAACTCATATGTCTCTCAGGTCTTAGCTGTCTTGAAAAATTCTTTGGAGTGAATGAATATAGAAATGAATAATTAGTTCAAATCCTCTGGCTGCAGATTTTCAAAGTACTCTTCTCTTTATGAGAATTACAAACTATCACTCATTAATATATGTAATATCATCTCATTAATATATGTAATATCATCTAGAAAAGTAATAAGGATTAGACCCATTCCAGAGGAAAATTCTCTATTCATGCATCTATTCATATGGACCCTCCAATCCTCATAGACTGCTTGGATCCTGGAATAATTATTTGGGCAATTCTATCTATATGGTCTTTCCTGCCTGCAACTTGGGTTCATGAATAGAAGAGAATGTTATTATCTTCTCTCATAGCTAAACGTTGTATTTGTGAATCACTTGGATCTCTTTTATTTGCCTCTTGATGAATAAAAAATTATCCTATTCAATTTCACTTTATGTTTTACAAATGACTGTGCCTATCAGCTAGTTGCTGGAAGGAGATAGCAATAACTGAATAGCAGAGATATGTGCGTTCATCCAGAGCAGGATATAATAAAATCCACAAAAATTTAATGGTTGATTTATCATCCCTCTTATGGCGACCAAATCTGTATTTCTAGCTCAAATACCTCTCCTGAGTTTTAGATCAATGGATTGAGTTGTCTATTTGACTGTCAAATAGCCACTCAATCATTCAACCTTCTCCAAAGCTGTTTCTTCCATGTCATTTTTCAGTAAATGGCATTGTCATGATCAGTTACTAAGCCCTGCCCTTTTCTTCTTTACTTCTTTATATTTACACTGGCATTTCCCAATTGTGGTCCTCATCCCCTCTTGACCAGATTCTAAGTCTTCCCACTAAGTTATTTCCTTTCAATCTTTCCCTTACTCCAATCTGTTTTCTATATTACCAGCATAATGATGTTTTAAACAATTCTGAAATTCTCCTTCCTGTGGGTTACATTTTCAAATGACCATTCCATTTCCTTGGTATTGTACATTCTAGTGTGATCTTTATCATCTTCACGCCTATCTAAATGGGGTCAGCTTCCTGCCACTATCATCAAAGTCCACTAACCAGATTTATTAGCATCTTGCAGGAAAGGAGAACCACATTAGAAGAAAATTGACTGTCTCTATAAAAGGGAGTGGGGGTGGCGTATTATGATATTTGGATTTATGCTGAGTGATTCTAAGGAAGATTTAGAGACATGCAGATAAGTCTGGGTAGGATGTTCTCAAGCAGCCAGGCCAAGTCAATGACTGGATCCTTTTTTTTTTTTTTTTTAGAAGCAAGGAGTTTTAAGTAGAACTAGAATTATCATTGGTAAAGAAACAGTAGTCACTTATGCTTGCCTGCAAAAGGGGACATTTAGTTACTCCTGTGATTGAAAGGTAGGTGTCCTTTCTTTATCTTATTCCATTATGGTCACACAGTGCCCTTGTCTGAGTATTGATTATGTTCTGAGAAAGTTGCTTATATTTCGCTGGGAACAGTATAGCAAGCTGTCAGCTTCCAGCAGTGAACTGCTAGTGCTCTTTGTTTCACTTTCTCTCTACCCAGGTCAATTTCTACATCCAGGTTTACCAAACGATTTGCAGCCCCCAAAAAGACTGTGTGCTCTTCCTAATTTATACGTCTGGACAGAAGTAATGTCCGCAAACAGCTTCAAAAACATCAGCTGCATTTTTTCCAGGACTTTCTCCTAGTGTCCTTCAGGACTCCTTTCCTCCTTTTACGTGTGAACATATACATGTTAACAAATACAAGAAATAGTTAACATTTTTTTAAAAGAGAAAACATGAAATTAAGTATAATAAGTGAAGAAGCTATTTAATAATCCACTCACAAGTCATCACATGCTTCTTCCCAAACTTAATCACGCTATTGCCCAGTGTATTTACTTAAGTCTTTTTTTTTTTTCTATACACACTTACATATAAATATGTTTTTATTCACTTGGTAACACATATACTTAAATGCATAGAATGCATTTTCCAATATTTTAGCATGATGTTTTTCATAGTCCTTAAGAATGTTTTGAAGTGTCTATATGCTTGTCTATATCCTTCTCTCCTTGGACTGCAACGCCCTTGGTAACTTCAGCACCTGATGAGTCTTAATAATGTCAGCACAATGCCTGGCAGAGGGGCCCCTCTTGGTAAATGTGTAGGGCACTGTAATAAAACACTGTAAGTTGGTTGCACAGCAAACCAAATTTAGGTTTATCTTATACGTATGGAATCAAAATCAAGGGAACTAGTTAAGAAGTCAATTAGTACAGCTTAAGACATCCCCTCTCATTTTCAGAAAGTATTAAAGTTCGTTTCAATAGCGTCTTCTACCCCTAAAGTTCTAGAATGGGCATTTCCAGGGTCCCTTCTATAACTAACTCCTCTGCAAATTTTTGTGGCTACCTGGCCTTCTGCAATACACATTAATTTACTTTAGTTGCATATGAAACAACAGCTGAGAGACTGAATGTTCAAATACAATCTTGTTACACAGTTTACTCATTTTGTTTCAAATTTACGATTTTGAGATTAGGGCATTGCAAATTTTTCATACAGAAATATTAAAATTGTAAAGAAATTATCTATATTTATAGTTTAGCATATTCCCTACTATAATATGTAACACAGTAATCAGTTCAGCTGAGATTTTGACCATAACCAAAATTAGGCAAATTGAGGTAGCCTCTTTGAAATATAGGTATTCAATATCACTAAATTTTAGAGATCCATGATTTTTTATGCTAGGCATGAATTGAAACAAGAACTTTCAGTATTAATTATATATTTTATGATACTTTAATCTCAATGAATAAATACGTGGCTGCTTTAAATGAAGGCAAATATTAAAAGTTGATTTGGTAAACAATAAATGATTTATCTACATAATGAAACAAAAATATTCAGAATTTTAAATTGTAGAATATGGAAAAGACAGCTAAATTGGGACCTTCAGTGCAGGTATGTGTGTGTGTATGTGTGTGTGTATGTGTGTTCAGACACAGAAAACATCAGACAAACCAATGTTATCAATACCTGTTTTTTAGTATAATTCATATTGATGGATTTGCCTACATAATAAAACAAGTAACCTTCAAAAATAGATTTCCCCAAAATTAAATTAATTGACCTATTAGATAAAATTATTTGTAATTATGCAGATAAAATTACCCACCTGAAAAAATTCAAGCAATTTTGGTTTGGGACATGATGATACTGAACAATAACCTCTGATAAGAATTGCTCAGTAATTTTGTTATTTCCTTAAAAACATAGAAATCTGCAGATATATTGTGCATTGGGGAACAGAAGTTAACCCTACTAATAGTAAGAAGAAACTTTGTATCTTGCTTCCAGATGGGAATGGACTATATCTTGCTGCAAGTAATGTGTTGAGCATATAGTAAAAAGTCATATCCACTGAAGGGAGTTATATAATTACTGAAATATAAAAGGGCTTTCTCTTCCTAGTTATGAAAGACCAAGATTAGAATAGCAAAATGTTCTATGCAAATAATGGCACATGCTGAAGAGCAAGCTAATGAATAGTGAGGTAATTATGCATTCTGACATAAAGAATGTGAGATATTAAGGACGAGGTATGAGTAGAATGTAATTTTCGCAGGTTTAAGAAATGTTTTAATTCTTTTAAATTTACTAACAAACTTTAGTTTTCAAACATATATCTCAAAAGCAAAAAAATGAAATAGAGAAGTTTCAAAATGATGATAAGATTATTTTTTTCAAGGTTAACAAGCGTTTCAAGGTTAAAAAGTGTTTTTTTTTTCTGCATTTTGCCAGGAATAAATTTGCAACTAATGAATCTATAGTATGGAAGAGAGAAATCTAATTTGTGTATTAAAAAGATGTTCACAAAGAAAAATTGGAGGATAAAATTATCATTAAAAATGAGAACAATTACATCCTATATCTCTGGCATAATAAATTAACTAGAATATAATAAACCAGAAAGTTTTCCATAAAATATAAAAAACATAAAAGTTACTTGCAGGAAAAATTATTTCCTGTAAAAGAATAATCAAAAGGTTATATAGCTAAAACTACAACCTGAATATTCAAGGCAAAATTTAAGGTCAGCTTTAAATTTACCTTAAGAGGAATCAATCTTAATGTAAATTTGAATGTTAATCAAAAGATATACAAGTCTTTGAAATTAGATAAAATTTTCCTCAGAGAGTAATTACTGAAAATTATCATTAGCTTAAATCAGTTTCAACCTCTCATGCATTCTAGTTTAACTGTAAGTAAATGCCAATAAAAAAAAAATAATAAAATAAATAAACACTTCCTACTACCTTAGTGTTTAATCTATATAAGCAGGTAAATATTATATACTAAATACTTTTTATAACCCTTACAAAAATAGATTAGCCATTATTGGTGAATAAAAGGAAAAAATGTGGTGGCGCCAGAGGCTCAGTGAGTAGGGCACCAGCCCCATATACCGAGAGTGGTAGGTTCAAACCCGGCTCCGGCCAAACTGCAACAAAAAATAGCCAGGCGCTGGGGTGGGTGCCTGTGATCCCAGCTACCTGGAAGGCTGAGGCAAAAGAATTGCCTAAGCCCAAGAGCTGGAGGTTGCTGTGAGCTGTGACGCCAGGATACTACCAAGGGTGACAAAATCAGACTCTATTTAAAAAAAAAGAATTGGGCAGCACCTGTGGCTCAGTGAGAAGGGCACTGGCCCCATATACTGAGGGTGGGGGGTTCAAACCCAGCCCTGGCCAAACTGCAACAAAAAAATAGCTGGGTGTGTGGCAGGTGCCTGTAGTCCCAGCTACTCAGGAGGCTGAGGCAAGAGAATTGCCTAAGCCCAGGAGTTGAAGGTTGCTGTGAGCTGTGATGCCATAGCACTCTACTGAGTGTGATAAAGTGAGACTCTGTCTCTAAAAAAAAAAAAAAGAAAGAAAAAATATGTACATATTAGTTTTATAGACTATCACCTAAATTTAGGAATTAAAGATTAGAAAAGTAAAAGAAACTGTTTAAATAAAGATGGAAGTTTCCCCATATTTATTAAAAGAACCTATAAAACTTGAACTTAATTCAATTAATATTAAATGTAAAAACTTCCATAAGTAACAAAGTAATCTTGCTCTGAATTAATTATTTTGGCTGATGTGACCTTATAGCATAGAAAAGCCACCAATTGATCAAAGCCTAGACTAATCACTGAAACAATGTAACCATCAGTATTTGACTCAAGATATTTATCAATAGAACAGGTTTATCAAGCAATGACAATAAAGTTTCGTTTTAGAGGTCAACTTGATGATAAGGGTTGTGATTTTGTTGCATTCACACATTCTAAAGATGTAACTTCTACTCAAGGTTTTTTGCTCATTGTTAATATTCTATGGAATCTGAATTCACTTGCTTTATCTTTATAAAAAGATATTGCATAATATGAAAGGGCTTAGAAAATAAGTTCCCATCCACAAAAGGGCCTGAAATTAAATAAATACTCATCTCAATAAAATAAATTATTAAAATCCCTGTCTAAGAGAAAGGCAGAAAAAGATGATGGAATAGAACCCTCCATGCATCATGCTCCTGCAGGAACATAAAGTTGTGCAACTCTCCACACATATGAGCTAGAGAAATTAGATAAGAGATCAAAGTACCTGGTGATAACATGATTACAAGAAATAACATATTGAAGAGGGTAGGAAGAAGAATCTCACACTTCCTATATCACCTCCCCTCCAACCCAGGAAATGCAGTGCACACAGGGAACTTTAGGATTCCCTGGAAAGAGGAATGCTTGGGAGAGGAAGAGGAAAGTTTGTAAAGCACTTTGTATTAGAACTTGGATTTGCCCTGCCATCATAAAACACAGCACCAGGAAGAATTCTGTGGCCTCTCCTAGTCTGGCACCCATGAAAGGAGTATTTAGACTCTCATCTGGAAAGAAGAAAATCTTGAGTCTGGACCCACTTTACAACCTGTTGACTAGCGTGGTGTTGGACCCTAAATAAATTTTAGTGGCAGGAACCCCATAGCAACTTTAGTCCTTGGGTGAGGCTCATTACAGTGATGGTGTGAAAAGCCATGAGCTTCAGATATAACCCAGTACAACATCAGCAGCAGTAGCCACAGAAGTGCCCATGTCATCCACATCAACTTCAGACAGAGCAGTTTGAAAGAAACTTCCTCTGCTTGAGGGAAGAAAAGAAGAGTTGTGGGAGACTTTATTTTGGAACAACTCCACCACAGTAAAACAACACTGCACAGAACCCTGCAATTACTGACTTTAGGCCAGTGTTCCCAAATGGTGCTTTCAGAACCACCTCTGGCCAAAATGGGATCTGCTGCCCTGATGGGATGGACCCAAATCTCAGCCAGCTTCACCAAGGACTAAAGTGCCCTGGGGACACATCAGCAATAGTCAGGCAATAGGGGCCACAAGACATAGGTGGGTCCTATTGCTTCACTGGTCTGGGAAGTTGTAGGTTTCAAAGCCAACCCAGAATGGTGGTAGCTCTGGTGGCCAACGGAGGGTTCATGCCACCCTTCCCCAAACTCCAGGCAGCCTAGAGGAAGGTGACGGAAGTGAGTGAAGAACTTCATCTGAGAATACAAGAACCTCTGCTTGATCTTCCCCAAGACCTCCAGGTCTGGGAATCTCGGGCTTTGCACCAGTGACAGCATCCCTGGATTAGGGCACCTTCTAGCACTACAAACGATGCAGTGATCACAAACTTAGCAAACTCAACATTCAGTCCTTTGTTGATTCCCAGAAGGTCTTCTGAAGAAGACCAGGTAGAAACAAAGCTATATAAAGACTGAAATAAATATTTAATTCTTCAAAACCCAGGCACTGACATAATTCAAAGCATCAATGATATTCAAGGATATATGACCTTACCAAACAGACTAAATAAGGAACCAGCAAACAATTCTGTGGAAATGGAGATATATGACATTTTGGGTAGGAAACTCTGCATAGCTATTTTTATGAAACTCACCAAACTTTAAGAAAACATAGAAAAGCAAGTCAGAAATTTATCATGGAAATTTAATAAAGAGGTTAAAATAATCTTAAAAATAAAATAAAAATACTAGAGCTGAGAAATACAATGGACAAAGTGAAAAATGGAATAGAGTATTTATTTCAAAAGCAGAAATTATCAAACAGAAGATAAAAATCAATAATTTCAAAGGCAAGGTATTTGAAAATACATAGAAAAAATAATGAAAGAAATGAAAACCACTTATAACATCTAAGGGACAGCACTAAAAGAGCAAATGTAGTTGAAAATCAAGAGGGAGTGAAGAAAGAGGAAAGATTAGAAAGCTTATTCAAGGAAATAATAATAATAGAAACCTTTTTAAACCTAGAGAAAAACTATAATATCCAGGTAAAAGAAGTATAAAGATCATCAAGCAAAGTCAACCCATATATGCATACTTCAAGGGACTCAAATCTTCAAAGGTTAAGGACAAAAAAATCATACAAGGAGCAAGAGAAAGGAAGAAAATAAGATATAAAGGTGCTCCTATACCTCTGGAATCAGACTTCTCTGGAAAACTTTATAAGCCAGGAAGAAGTAGAATGAAATATTCAAAATTTTGGAAAACTACCAACTGAGAATATTGTATCCAAGAAATCTATCCTTTAAATATGAAGGAAAGGTAAAGAATTTCTCAGACAAAAGCAAAAGCTGAGGAAATTCATCACCACCAAACATGTCTTACAAAATATGTTAAAGGAATTTCTTGAATCTTAGGGAAGAATATGATAATGTTTGAAAAAAAAGTATAAAAGCATAAACTATTTAATAATTGATAAAAGATAGTATACAAACATTTCAGAATATTTTAGTAATGTAATTGTGGTATATAAGCCACTCATACCTTTAGTATGACAACTAACAGACAAAACTATTAAAAATAATAACTACTACAATTTTCTAGAAGATATGTAATATAAAAATGTATAAATTGAGACATGCAAAAGTCTAAACACAGGGGTGAGGGATGAAGTTAAAATTGAGTTCAGGTTTTTGATTTGTTTGTTTACTTTGGGAACAAAGTTAAGTTATGATCAGTTTAAAATAACTTGTTGCAAGATGTTTCTCATAAGTCTCTTGATAACCAGAGATCAAAACCCTATAATAGATATATTAAAAATAAATAACTAAAGGAGGTCACCATAGAAAATCACTTAACTACAAAAGAAGACAGTTAAAAAAAAATTAAAAAAGGACAAAAGAGAGTTGCAAAATAACCTAAAAACAAGTAACAAAATGGCAGTAGTAAGCTCTTACCTATCAATTTACCTTGATAGTAAATAGACTAAATTTTCCAGGGAAAACATTTAATATGGCTAAATGAATAAAACAAAAAAAAAACAACTATATGCAGTCCATAAGAAGCTTACTTTATGAATAAAGACACATAAAGACTGAAAGTGAAATGAAGGAAAAAGATAGTCTATGCAAATGGAAATCAATCAAGATCAAGAGCAATTATATTTATATCAGATAAAATAGATTTTAAGATAAAAATGATATAAAAGAAGGTCATTGTATAATGATAAAGTGGTCAATACAACAGGAGAATATAACTATTGCAAATATATGCAAATAAGGCTGGAGCTTCTCTCTCTCTCTCTCTCTCTCTCTATATATATATATATATATATATAATATATATACACAAAATAATAACAGAACATAAAGGGACAGATTGTATGTGAAACAACAATAACAGGGGACACTCCACTATTAACAGTGGACAGACAGATTGCCAAGACAGAAAATCAGTTAAGAAAGCTTATTCTATACACATACACCTAACAGACATTTTCAGACCATTCCACACAACATCTCCAGAATGCATATCTTCTCAATAGTACATGGAATAGTCTCTGGGATAGACCATTTGTTAGATTGTAAAATAGCTATCTTTCGGACCAAAGTAGAATAAAACCAGAAGTCAAAAATAAGAGGAAATTTGGAAACCACACCAATACATAAAAATTAAACAACATGCTCATGAAAAATCAATCAGTCAATGAAAAATTGCATTCTACACACTAACTGCAGAATATACATTCTTCTCATCAGCATATGGAACATTGTCTGAGATAGACCATATGTTAGGCAACGAAACAAGTCATAGTAAATTTTTATAAATCAAAATTATAAGAATCATTGTCTAGACAATAATGGAATAAAACTAAAAATCAATACCAAAGAGAAACTTTGCAAATTATGAGTATACAAACACATAAAAATTAAGTAACGTGCTTATGAATGATCTTTTGGTAAATGATGAAATTAAGATGGAAATTTAAACACTTTTTGAGATGAATGAAAATGGAAACACGAAATGCTAAAATCTCTGAGATACAGAAAAGTTAGTGCAAAGAAGTTTACAGTGTTAAGAGGTTGTCAATAAACAGAAGGATCACAAATTAACTACCTAACATGATACTTCAAGGAACTAGAGAAATAAAAACAAACCACATTTAGTGATAGCAAAAGAAAATAAATAATAAAGTTTGGGGAAGAACTAAATGAAATAGAAACAAAAAAATACAGCCCATCAATGACATGAAAATTTGGTTATTTGAAAAGATAAACAAAATTGATAAACCACTAGTTAGACTAAGCACAAAAGGAAGAGAGATTATCCCAACAAACAAAATCAAAAATTAAAAAGGAGGATTACAACTAATACTACAGACATGTGAAAGATCACCAGAGATTATTATGAACAATTATAGGCACACAAAGTAGAAAACCTAAAGGAAATGAACAAATTTCTGAAAACATAAAACCTTCACAGAAACAGTAATAAGAGAGCAGTAATAACAGAGTAGTAATAAGCAGTGAGATTGAATAAGTAACTTTTAAAAATATCCCGACAAGAAGAACAAAAATAAATAAATAAATAAAAATAACAAGACAAAATGGATTTGCAGGTAATTTATACACATTAATCAAACATTTTGGGAACTGGTACTAGTGTACCCAGTAGTGTTTAAAAAAGCCTGAAGGGAGGAATTCTCCTTAACCAATTCTTTGAAGCCAGTATCATCCTCATATCAAAATCAGACAAAGACATAAGAGAAAAAGAAAATCAGAAGAGGTCGAATTATTACTTGTTGCTGATGATATGATTGTTTACCTAGAAAATCCCAAAGTTTCTTCCAAGAGACTCCTGGAATTGGTTAAAAAAAAAAAACTCAGTAGAGTCTCAGGTTACAAAAAATGCACATAAATCAATAGCATTTCTGTACACCACCAGTGAAGCTGAGAATCAAAAAAAGACTCACAATCATTCACAATAACAACAAAAGTAAAGTTCCTAGGAATACATTTAACAAAGGTGCAAAAATAAATCTACATTGAGGACTATCAGTTACTGAGGGAGAAAATATATCATGCTCATGGATTGGCAGAATCAACATTATTAAAATGCCTATGTCAAACAAAGTAATGCACAGATTTAATGTAATTTCTGTTAAAATATCCATGTCATATTTCCCAGATCTAAAAAAAAATTCCATTCTTTGTATGAAACCAGAAAAGAGTCCGAATATGCAAAGCATCCTTAACCTGGAAGGACCAATTGAGAGGCATCACTTTACCAGACAGACTTCAAGCTATACTACGAAGTATCGTAACCAAACAGCACGGTACTGGCACAAGAACAGAGACATGGACCAATCAATGGATTACAACAAAAAACTAGTTATAAAATCATCCTCATGTTGCCATCTAATCTTCAACAAATTAGACAATAACATACAGTGGGGAAAAGAATCTTTACTCAATAAATGGTGGTGGGAAAATTGGATAGGCAGGTGTAGAGGATTGAAACAGGATACACACCTTTCACTGCTTGCAAAAATTAATTCATGATGGATAACAGACTTAAACCTAAGATATGAAACTATAAAAATTTTAGAAGAAAATGTTGGAAAGACTCTTACCGACATCAGCCCAGGCAAAGAATTTATGAAGAAGACCCTAAAGGCAATCACAGCAACAACAAAAATTGACACATGGGACACGTTTAAATTAAAAAGCTCTGCACAGCCAAAAACATAATCAATAGCATGTATAGACCCCAGAATGGGAGAAAGTTGCATCTGATAAATGTCTGACAGCCAAAATTTATAAAGAACTCAAGCAAATCAGCCAGAAAAAAATTCAAACAACCCCATTAAAAAGTGTGCAAAAGGGGTGAACAGAAACATTTTTTTTCCTTTTTCTTTTTTTTTTTTATTAAATCATAGCTGTGTACATTAATGCAATCATGGAGCACCGTACACTGGTTTTATAAACAGTTTGACACATTTTCATCACACTGGTTAACATAGCCTTCCTGGCATATTTTTAGTTATTGTGTTAAGACATTTATATTCTACATTTACTAAGTTTCACATGTACCCTTGTAAGATGTACTGCAGGTGTAATCCCACCAATCCCCCTCCCTCTGCCCATCCTCCAGCCTTGCTTAGAAACTTTTCAAAAGAAGATAGATTAATGACCAATAAACATGTTCAAAAATGTTTCTAATCATCAGGGAAATGCACATCAAACCCACAATCAGATATCACCTAACTCCAGTGAAAATGCCTTTTATCAACAAGTCCCCGAAGAACAGATGCTGGTATCGATGCAGATCAACAGGAATTCTTATACACTGTTGGTGGAACTGCAAACTAGCACAACCACTATGGAAAATTGTATGCAGTTACCTCAAAGAATTTAAAGTACACCTACCCTTTGTCCAGAAATCCCACTGTTGAGTATTTCCCTAAAGGAGAAAAGTCATTTTATCAAAAAGACATGTGTAGTCAAATGTTATTACACCACTATTTACAGTAGCACAGATGTAGAATCAACCCCATTTCCTATCAATGCATGAGTGGATTAATAAAGTGTGTTACACATATACCATGGAATACTACTCATTCATAAAAAAGTGGTGCACTAATACCTCTTGTAACAACCTGGATGGGACTGGAGACCATACTTCTAAGTGAAGTATCACACAAGAATTTAAAAACAAACACCACACGTACTCAGTTCAGGGTAAAAAAAAAAAAACAACAACGCAAAAAACCCTGGAACTAATTGATCAACACCCATGTGCACATACAGTAGTAAAACCCAGCTGAAAGCAAGCAGATGACAGGGGGAAGGAGGGGGAAGGATCGGTACATTTATACCTAATGGGTACAGGATACAATGCACAGTGTTCAGGTGAAGGGCACACTTATCACTTTAACTCAAGATGCACAAAGTAATTAATGTAGCCCAAACATTTATATCCCCATAATATTCTTAAATAAAAATAAAAAGTATTAAAAAGAAAAAAATACATGTAAAACCCATACTATAAAAATACTAATAGGTAACCTGGGGAAAACTCTGCTGGAAATTGGTCTAGGCAAAAAAAAAAAATTGTTAACTAAATCCTCAAACACACAACTCACAAAAATAAAAATAGGCAGATGAACTTACTTAAGCTAAAAACTTATGCACAGCAAAAAAAAAAAAAAAAAAAAAAACATCAACAGAATGAGCAGTTAAGCTATAGAATGGGAGAAAATATTTGCTTATTATTCAACCTAAAAGGGACTAATATTTAGTATATACAAAGAAAAGCAACTCAGATAACTCAAAGATAAAAACTATAAACAACTCCACTAAAATGTGGGGGAAAGCTATGAATAGATATTTCTCCAAAGAAGACATACAAATTGGTAATAAGCATATAAAAAAATGTTCAACATCACTTATCATCAGACAAATGCAAATTAAAACACAGATATCATTTTATACCAGTCAAAATGGCTATAATTAAAAAGTAAAAAAAAAAAAAAAAAAAAAGTCAAATTTTGTGAGGATACAAAGAAAGGAAGATGCTTATACATTGTGGTAGGAATGCAAGTTAGTGCAACCTCCAGAGAAAATAGTGGGAGATTTCACAAAGAACTAAAAACAGAACTACTGCTTGAGCCAGTAATCCCACTACTGGGTATCTACCCAAAGGAAAATAAGTCATTATAACAAAAATATACTTGCACTTATATGTTTATTGAAGCACTATTCACAATAGCAAAAATATAGAATCAACCTATATGACCATCAATGAATGACTGAATAAAGAAAATATGGTATATATACACAATAAAATAATACCATCCAGGTTTATTTAAAAAATGAAATAATGTCTTTTGCAGTAATCTGGGTGGAACCAGAGGACATTATCTTCAGTAAATAGCTTAGTATTAATAATAGAAAGTCAATTAGACTTTCTATATATTCTCAATTAGAGGTGAGAGCTAGATAATTTGTATGCATGGACATAGAATGCAGAATGATGAACATTAGTAACTTGGAATGGTAGGAGGGTGGGAGGGAAGGGTGATGAGAAATTACCTAATGGGTACAATGTACATTATTTTGGTGATGGATACGAAAAAGCCTGGACTTTGCCACTGTACAATATTTCTATTTAACAAAGCTCCACCTGTACCCCCTAAAATTATACAAATAAAAATCATTAATTAATTAAAAGTTTAAAAATTTCTGAGACACATGGAAATGGAAACAAAACATACCAAAACCTATGGGACATAGTAGAGGCAGTTATCAGAAGAAAGTTTGTAGTAATAAACACTTACATCAAAAATTAAAATAGGCCAGGTATGGTGGCTCATGCCTATAATTAGGCAGGTGGATTACCTGAGCTCAGGAGTTCAAGACCAGCTTGAGGAACAGCGAGACCTCCATCTCTAAAAAAACAGCCAGGTGTTGTAGTAGGCGCCTATAGTCCCAGATACTTGGGAGGCTGAGGCAAGAGGATTGCTTGAGTCCATAAGTTTGAGGTTGCTGTGAACTATGATGATGTCACAGCACTCAACTGAGGGTGACAAAATGAGATGCTGTCACAAAAAAAATAGTAAAATATATCAAATACACAACTTAATAATATACCTCTAGGAATTAAAAACAAGAACAATATAGACCCAAAATAAGTAGAAGGAAAGAAATAATAAAGATCAAGGTAGAAAGAAATGAAATTGAGAGTAAAAGTATATATGTAGTATACCAATGAAACAAATGGTTGGTTTTTTAAATAATAAAGTTGACAGATCTTTAGCTAGATTAGGAAAAAAATAAAACTCAAATGAATGACATGAAACATAAAAAGAGGGACATTACAGCTGATTATATAAAATTGCAAAATATCATCAAACAATTAATTATAAGCTAACACATGCGGTTACCTAGAGAAATGGATAAATTCCTAGACACATAAAACTTAGATAGAAATACAGTAAGATTAAAATAAAAACAGAATATCTTAACAGACTAATAGCGAGGAAGAAAGTAATAAAAAAATCTCCTATCAAAAATAAGTTCCAGGCCTGATAGCTGTACTGCTAAGTGCTACCAGTTTTTAAAAAACTAACATCAATTCTGATAAAACTATTCTAAATGACTAAAGTGAAGGAAATGCTTCCAAACTCATTATATGAGGCCAGTATTATCCCAATACAAAATCAGACACAGATACAACAAATAAAGAAAACTACAGACCAATATCCCTGATGAGCACTGGTGGAAAGTTCTTCAACAGACAACATAGACCAATGAAACAGAATAGAGAATCCAGAAATAAATACAAATATTTTCAATAAACTAATTTGCAGCAAAGATGCCAAGACCACATTGTGAAAAAAAAAAAAATCTCTTCAATAAATAGTACTGGAAAAACTGTACAGCCACATGCATAAGAATGAAATTGTACTACTGTCTCTCACCATATAGAAATCAACCCTCAGTGGATTAAAGACCTAAGTGTAAGACCTAAAACTATGAAATTAGTAAAAATAAATAAATAAATAATTAAATAAGTGAAGCAATTCATCAAATTGCAGTGGGCAAGGATTTTTTGAATAAGACCTCAAAAGGCAACAAATGAAAAAATAGACTAAGGGGATTACACAAAACTAAAAAGATTCTGCTCTGCTAAGGAAATAATAAAGTGAAGAGACAACCTACAGAATGGCAGAATGTATTTGTAAACTGTGGATCTGACAAGGGATTAAAATCTAGACTATATAAGTCAAGGACTCAATAGCAAAAAGGAAAAACAAAACCAAAAACCAAATAATCTGATTTTTTAAGTGAGGAACATACCTCCATAGACACATTTAAAAAAGAAGACCCATGAAAGGCTAAAAGATATATGAAAAATGTTAAACATCACTAATCATCAGGGAAATGCAAATCCAAAACCACAATGAGATCTCCCTTCACTTCAATTGGAACGGCTATGATCAAAAAGACAAAAAACAAATACTGCTAAAGATGTGGAGGAAGGGGAATTTCTACACTACTGGTGCACGTGTAAATTAATATAACCATTATGAAAAATGGTATGGAGACTTCTCAAAAACTCAAAATAAAACTACTATATGGTCCATCAATCCTACTACTGGGTGTACAGCCAAAGGAAATGAAGTCAGTGTGTGGAAGAAGCATCTCCTCACAGTAGACACGCTGTGGAATGAACTAAGTGGTCATCAACAGTGAATGGATTAAGAAAACCTTTGGGGGAGGGGTGTAAAAATGAAACTCCCGTCACATGCAGCAACATGGATTAACCTGGAGGATGTTATGTGAAATAAACCAGCCACCAAAAGACAAACACTGTATGATCTCACTTATATGAGTGGAATCTAAAAACTTTGCTTTCATTGAAGTAGAGAATAGAATAGTGGTTAGCAGAGGCTGGGGAGAAATGGGGGACAGACTAAGGGAGGTTATTCTATGGGTATAAAGTTACTTTCAGACAGAAAGAATGAGTTCTGGTGACTATCACAAATAATAATGTAAAGCATATTTCAAGATATCTACAAGGGAAGATTTTGAATATCACCACAAAAAATATATTAAATATTTAACATGATGTAAATGGAAATTGCCCCAATTTGATCATTATGCACTGTGTGCATGCACTGAGACCTTAGACTGTACCCCACAAATATGTACAAGTATTATATGTCAATTATAAATTTAAAACTGTGTCAATGAAATAAAGTCCCTGGTTAAGATTCAGGCTTATTGAGGTGACAGACCCCAGTAAAAATGCAAATTTAAAGTTTGTTTTCAGAAGCTCATTGTAATTACTTTTAACAAGCGTGGCCCTAATTAGTTCACAATTACTAATTTTCCATATTATATTCACCAAGGCATTTCTAAAGCTTATTTAAAAATGGATCATATTGATTTTAAAGAGAACCAGATATCTTAGGTCCACATAGATTATTTCAATCGATTGCAGATTCCATTAAGTGACATATCAAAGAACCACTGGAACCTCTAATGTGATCAATACTAATACAGATTATTGTGCTCATTATGATCTTACTGTGTTTCAGGAATCTGAATGTCCACTCTAACATCATACCCATTAATAGTTAGTTTATTTTGTGCTACTATAACAGAATACCACTGACTATGTAATTTAAGAAGGAAATAAGTTTATTTCTTAGAATTCTGGGGTTAGAAAGTCCAAGGTCAACAGGCTTACATGTGATGAGGACCTACTTGCAGCATCATCCCATGCAAAGGTCAAGACAGAAGAATGTAAGAGAGCAAGAGGGTGGCCAGGAGACAGTGCCCATGTCTGTAATCCCAGAACGCTGTGGGGCCAGGTGGGGAGGACTGCTTCAGACCAGGAGGTGGAGACTAACTGGGCCACATTGCAAAGCCCCATCTCTACAAAAAAAAAAAAAAAAAGAATTAGTTAGACTTGGTGACATGTGCCTGTAGAACCAATTACCTGGGAGGCTGAGCTGGGAGGATCACTTGAGCCCAGGATGTTAGAGGCTGCCATGAGCTATCATCAGGCCACTGCATTCCAGCCTGGGTAACAAAATGAGACCCTGCCACAAGATAAAAAGAGAGGGAGAGAGAAAGAGCACCGCTAGCTTTTATAACTAGTCCACACTCATGATAACTGAACTAAAACTCTCTGGTGATAACAATAGTAATGCACTCATGAAAGCAGAACCTTCATGACCTGATCACCTATTAAAACTTCCTTCCTCTCAACACTGTTGTATTAGCGATTACATTTCCAACACGTATACTTTAGGAGACAAATTCCAAGCCCAGCAAGATTTAAACTTAGAGCTACAGTTTGTTTGATCCATGTGACACTTACTTAATCAGTCAAGCTCATAGAGTGCCCTGATCAGAGCCCTCTGAACAGTAACACACATTTCACATGAGGAAATTATTCTGTGACATGGGATATTAATCTTGTGTGTGTGTATGTACACATGCACACCTGTCATTTCTGTTAACAGCTAATTCTCCTAAATTATTGACTGTGATCTAGTTTAAGCTTTTGGGTCAAGTTTTCAGTATTTCTTTGAATTTGCAATTCAGTATATAAGTCAAAACTCCTAGCTTGATAAAATGAGGAATCATCTTCTGCTCTTATATTTGCTACATAAAGGTTATTCTAAGCTATTTTATATAGATTTATCTACTCTTAACAATACTCAACAAATCACAAAGTGATCCCTACTCTATATACTTGATCCCAAAACTAGAATAGTAGAGACAGCCCATTAGCTTGTTAATTCAGACATCTTAATCAATGAGGGTTTTTATTAGGAGATTCTCAGATACATAACGGATTATTTTTGTCCATGTCTTAGTAGTAATTCTTCTTAGGTAATAACATCATGATTGGATGACTTCGAAACTCATTACAGCCATTAATGATAGATGCTCCAGATATAGCATTTTAATTTATAGCGAAGCTTTTTTTGTTGTTGTTGTTGCTTTTTGTTTTTTTGTTTGTTTGTTTTTTTTATTATAGATAAAAATATGCACCATAGTTACTACTTGCACCATCACTAGGGGGAGTAAAGCAGGACAGGAGGAAACACTTTTGCCCTCCGTCCATTGGTAATGTAACACCTGCAGGTGAAAACAGAGTTCACTATCATCTTTCTTGTCTAGTAGGGTCTCATTAATTGTAGGTGTCATTAATTTTGTTATCGCAATTAATTAACATAAAACCACCTTTTACCTCCCCAAATCAGACACCCCTTCTTCAAATTCTATTAGTTATTGCATTTTCATTATTGTTGCAACATTTTATTGCCAGAGAAATTACTGTAAACAAAACAGATTCTAAGGATTAGCTTTTAAAATCTAGTAGGAGGCAGATACATACCTGACTTAATTATCAACATTTATACTGATTCATTGGACATCCTGAAATACATATACTTTGGAATAATTTCATGTATTGTTCAGGAAAATAAATACTTGCATAAAATATAGTCCTTCCTACTATCAAAGAAATTGTTAATTCTGTGTCCAAAATTTTATTCTTATTATCACCATTTTGGACTTCTCAGGCAGTCAACCTATAAATAGTGCTTATTAAAAACAGTTATTCCTATGCACTGTGAGTGATGGACTTAGCCTACAAGTGAATTTGAAACAAATTAGTTTGTTAGTGAGACTGCAAATTAGTACAACTTCTGTGGAAAGCAGCCTGGATATTCCTCAGAGAAATGAAAGAATTCCTACCATTCAATTCAGCAATTCCAAAAATGAACATATACCCAATGGAAAACAAATCATTTTATCAAAAAAGACACCTGCACTTAAAAGGTTACTGCAGCACAATTCACTATTGCAAAGAAATGGAATCAACCTGAGTGCCCATTAATTCATAAATGTACTAATTATTACAATAATTACTAGCTGATAATCAACATTAATACTGAGCATTAACCAGTTTCACTTATCCAAAGTGTTTAAAATGCCAAAACAATATATTTTAATATTTATTTCATTTAAGATGATCTTAATTAAACATTAATTACCCCAAAACTTATTATTGTCACTTGAAAAAAAATGAATGCAATCCTACTTCTGTCCTTTACATTAATTGAATCATTTTCAATTTTAATAGCACTGTATTCAATATCATAGACTTACTAAATTTACTTGTAATATAATGCTATACTACAACCTAATTCCCAATAGATGATCTAATAAATTACTATGACTAGTAGGCATATGAGGTTTATATTAAAGAATCACTCAGCTAAGCTTAATAAATCAGGTTTCTGCTGTGGGAATGCAAGTGCCAGTCAGTACCATGAATCTGTTTTTAAATAAATTTTATTTAAAATAGATGAGTAGAGATGAGTGTCCACAGTAGTCATCCTTTTCCATTCTTATATACATCTGAACAGAAAGCATAAAAAAGATTCCCTTTTGTTTGGACTCTTTCCTTTATGATTTTCCAGGTGTCCCTAATCAAGGAATCATCATGTGCATAAAGTCTCCAGGGAATTCATCAACTTTAAAAAGGAAAGGACATTTTCCTAATAATAATGATCCTAATCCTTCTTCAAATAAAGTGGTTATATTTATAAATCAGGAATAAAGGTGAAGAACAAGAGAGTGGATTATAATGTAAATAGTTAATGTGAATATCAGAAAAGATTTGCTTTACTGAAGATAATGGACATTCGACAGGTAAAATTTTAAGGTATCTTTCATAAAAACTGTTACTATGCTTTCTCCTCTAATAACATCATACGGGTGCACACTAACCTTTGAAATAACTATGAAGTCTTCCTGGAGGCTATAAATAACCAGCTGACACTCACTTAGCACTCCCCAGGTCTATTAGTCCCCGCTACTGTAAAACTCTTGTATTTTGTATTGATCAGGCGTTTTATTGTTACACTCCCTTTCCCCTGTATAAAAAATTCATGCAGTATTCTTTTTTCTATCTAACAATTCATACATTTTTATTATTGTAATTGCCTAAATTAAAGCAAAAAAGCAAAATAACTGTACTTTATATCTAATTATTAAAGTGTGTGTACTGTTTATTGTCAATTAGAATTTCTGGGAAACCTCAAACTTGAATTTTGCCAACAATCAAAACCAGGGCATGCACAACTTTGGGACTGTGTTTCTTTTTCTGTTCTGACATGGAGATTTCTGGTCGTTCCACCCCTAAATGGTAGATCTTATTCACCAGTATAGGCTGCTCATTTCTTTCTTCACTGGTCTCTTCACCCAGTACACATTCGATGTTGGAGGCAGATAGGAAACCTTTACAGGTTGGTGGCTGCTGAAATAGTTGTTCTTCTCTTTAGAGCTAATAGAATCCTTCCTGTTTTCTCCCATTTTTCTTCTAACAGAGAAAATCAAACAATAAAAGCAAAATGGTATAAACAAATCAACAGAATCCTGAGGCTATGAATAAAATCACACGAGTGATGTGAACAACCACATGTGTGTTAGAGGAAAGAATGCGATAGGGAATCGAAGAAATAGAAACTCACCACTAGGATGTGTCGACTCAAAAAGTCAGGAGTAACCACATGATGGCCATGGCATGGAGGAAAAGGGACTCATGTACAATGTTAACAGGACTAGAGAAAACAGCATGGAGGTTCACAAAGAAATTAAAATAGGATTACCATGTGATCTGGCGATCTGTCTTCTGGGGATTACTCAAAAGAAATGAAATAACTGTCCCATAATGATATCCACACTCACACATTAACTGCAGCATTATTTTCTCAATAGCTAAGTTGTGGGAACAATCTAAATATCCAACAGATGAATGGATAAGGAAAATTACATATACAAGGGAGGACCATGTGAATGAAACTGTATTGTGTTCAGGATTTTTATAAAATGAGCAGAATGTAACTGTTGTTGTCACCAATAAACAAACAAACTGAGCAAACATATATGTTCAACTTCTTCTCTATGGTCACTATATGCCTTGCGTCCCATAATATTATATTGTAAACCTCAAATATACATAATCAAAATTATTTTTGAAAAATTGTGACTCACAGATAAAAGGATATTGACACTTAAGTGATGTTCAGCGAGTGCATTCAGTGTTAAGGGTGGAATTCATTTATAGGCAAAAGTAACTTCTGCCATAAGAAAAACATTCTATAACTGCTACTGCTGCGGCAAAGCGGAGGATGCCGATGGAGCAAGCAGGACACTCCAGACAGAAGGAAAGTAGCCACGCCAGGCAGTCTGACAACCGATATTCTTGAGTTAAGCAGAAAGCAGGCACAAACTTTGTGCACAGAATAAAGGGAAGAGCCAACTACCTCAAAGGCTGTTTACACAAAGTGACCTTTGAACACTGGAGATTCTACATACAAGACCTATGTGAACTAGCATCTCAGGTCATCAAATGAAGAAACAACATCCCAACAGAAAATGGGAGGGAATCTGATCCTACGGAACCTAGGGTGGAAAAGCATAGATCCAGTAGGAACAGCAAAGAAGAAGGAACAGTCCAGACTCACCAGAGCAAGAATTATGACTTGCTTATGCAGGATAAGGAGAATTACTCTTTCCTTGATAAAGAGAAACTGTGAACTCATGAATAAATTTATGGTCCTGGGAATAAAACTGTACAAAACAAAAAATTTATATTAATAAAATGATCATTTTCTTTACATCCTTTTAAATTGGTTTATTTTATTTTAATGAATATATTTCACATTATCTGCACTGACAGAACCTCTCGGTAGTCACTGCCACAGAGCTTTCTGGGCTGAGCGCACCATATTCATTCTCTTGAACATGTTATAAAAGCCCTTTCAATCGCAAACGTCTTCCTTGAATTTCATACAACCCTGACAATTGGTATGAAACTGAGGGCTTAAGACAGGCCAGTGGGCAGGAAAAGGAAGTTTATGGGATTTGTACTTTAATGAAGCCTCGATCAGCTCTGCAAATTACTCGCCAAGATATTAATAGCAAGATCGTATCCAACTTGGAATGTGTTTTTTGATATGTTATTAATATAAGGAAAATAAAAGGAGATAAGGTGGGGGGAGCACATTTATTTTCTGTGACTTTAAATAAAAATAGGAAACTATTTGAATCAGAAATGTGTAAATGTGGGCATCTTGTAACGAATCCATTGAATGAACGTATGTTGCCCAGCACACTCGCCTTTTCTTCTTTCTCTTGGGTAACATAAAATGAAAATTGATCATTTTTCTTGAGTTATAGGCTTTCCTAGATTTGGTCTAATGAGCAAAGCTGATATTTTCATGAAAAAAACTCAACTGTGAAGATTTTGGGAAACTCAGGGATGAACTAGGATGTTCTCTTGTTGTTTTTAAATCACAGACAATTTTAAAGGCTTTCTAATTGGTCATTTGATCTATATCTGGCCAGGTTGATATAAAATAACTATTATTATTGCAAAAAAAAATTGTAGACCGATTTGAGAGATATCTGGTAAACTTTTTTTTATATAGCAAGTAATGATGAAAGCTTTATGTAAAGAAATGGTTCTCTGTTCTTTTCATTACTACCTGGGAACCTTGGGAATAAACCCTTTAATGGGGAAGCCATCAATGTCCTAGATAATTTTTAAAGGAAGAATATATTCATATTAATGCAGCAAAATGAGAAAATAAATGCACCACAGGTTTGAGATCAGGTAGACAAGTTCTTGTACCTTAGCTCCGCTGCTCTCTAGCTATGAAACCTTAGGCAAGTTTCATCTGTCTCATTTTCCTCTTCTATAAAATTAGGAAATTTTATCTTCCTTACAGTATAGATAAACCTGAGGAATAAATAAGATAACATAAAAATAATACTCACCACACATTTATACTTACGATATACTATGCTCCTATATTAAATACCCGTGGCTCTCTGAACATACTACATAATTGGTGGCTTAAAAGAAAAGTATTTTTAAACAGTTTTGGAGGACAGAAGTCCACCATTAATTTCCCTAGCCCGAAATCCATGTGTTAGCAAACCCACACCACCACAGGACACGCCAGGGCAAGCTCTGTGTCTCAACACCTCCAGCTTCTGGTGTTGCTGGCATTCTTTGGCTTGGGTCTGTATCACCCCAACCTCTGCCCCCATCTTCTTCTCCTTTCTGTTTCTCTCTCAAGGGCATAGTTGATGGGATTCAGTGTCCTCTATGGGCAATCTTCTCATTTCAGGATTTGTAACTTTATCAGATCTGAAAACACTCTTTTTTCCAAATAAGGTAACATTTGCAGATTCCAAAGATTAAACTCTGAATGTATCTTTGGAAGGCAGGGGCATTGTCGGCCTACCATAGTGCTCCATGCATTTTAGCAGGCATTCTCTATCATCCACGTGCTCCCTTTAACTATTTATTTTTCTATTCATGTTTACTACATGGACATGAGGAATAAGAATTTTATCCTCTTCACTTACTGAAGCCATATTTGTGAGACTGGTCTATTAACAGTGGGTTAAAGAAAAGAACAACATGTTTTTCTCCACTATTAGCTGGGGGTAACCCAGAGTCCAGAGAAAAAAATCTTAGGACTTTTCTTTTCCAGGTATCTATAGCATTCTACCAAAAGAGAAATATTAAGTTTACTTTACCAAGCAATAAGCATTCAAGCAAATATAGTTTAAAGAGAGTATTTCTCAAGTAATAAGAGCAAGTATATTTTCTGTAATACTTATATTTGTATAAAAATGTGGAACATTCACACATCCAGTTATTTGAATTTTGTGTCTATAAGAAAACAAAGCCAGAAAAATGTTGAGACTTTCAAAGTAGGCCACATATGTAAAACAATATGTGGTGAAAGTACCTAGCTTGGCAGATGGCTGAGAGTGAAATTAAAAAGTGGTGCAGTGAGACATTTCATTAAAAGAAGCAATGATAAGCTGTCAGGTAATGCATTATTAATTGCTCTAAAAACTTCTTTTCACCAAAATATACTGAAAGGCAAAATCTTTTGCACACAAAAATATATTAAAGCTCTTCTTAATCACACCCAGAGAGGATGCTTTTGTTCAATGTAGCAGGTTAGAAATCTTAAATAGTAGATTTTCATTATCCTTTTACATAAATTTTGGCATTTTTAGACCAAAAAAAAAATTCTTCCAAAATGTTTGAAAAATGCTTATATAATTAAAACGCTTATACAATTAAAATTAAAAATAAAACAGCAGTAATTCTTAACCTAAACTTTCTCTTACCCAAATGGAAAATACTAGTAAAGTAAAATATTATAACAGAGTAGAAATTACCTTCCATAATCCCATATTCCAATTTTTCAATTAACAAATTAGCATTCTAATAATGTGCTATCAGTTCCAATCATAGGTAATTCCTACTCTGAATACTTCTTTTACTATTCAAATCTTCAACATGCAAAAATCATCTTAGCTTCAGTATATTAGCCATGAACATTTTAAAAGCGAATTATAGGACACCTTGGAAGGCACACATACATCCTCTTCCTGATGTCCCTTCACACTCCTGGTCTCAGACGGGCTCCAGATTCTCCCATCTCATTTGAGATTCCAAGTCTCAGCAGCTGGAAGACCTGTCCCAGTGTCCTCTCCTACCCTATCCCCCACATCAGCACTGTGGCATAGGTTGGTACATTCAAAAAATTCATTCTTTCATACTTAGAACTATTTAGAGAAAATGCATTTTTGCTTGCCTTGAAAAGTTGATTTGAAAGATTAATAATCTAAGGGCTTCCTACCCTTACTAGTGCTGAATTCAAA
The DNA here is from genome assembly GCA_963574355.1 of Loris lydekkerianus. Classification (NCBI taxonomy): domain Eukaryota; kingdom Metazoa; phylum Chordata; class Mammalia; order Primates; family Lorisidae; genus Loris; species Loris lydekkerianus. Next base: position 26,296 of record CAUYPK010162598.1, on the reverse strand, counting down.
GAACATCTTGGTTCCTTTGTTTCTTCTGTATTTCAAGTTGCTACGCCAGAGCCTGAGTCTTAACGTTCTGGTCATTCTTCTCAATCTCTGGTCAGTTTTTTTGTTTTGTTTTTACTTTGCTTGTTTGAAGCATAATTATTGCTTGAGTGAGGAGAAGGGTCCTGATGGCCTGCTGGCTCATTCTGTTTATTCTTTGGGAAGTCTAAAGAAATAGCTTAACATGTCTGGGATAGCTTCATTTCTTAAGAAAACATAAGAGGGGTGAGTTTTTCAAGGACTAAGCCCTTGGATAGAGTTATCAGATAAAATACAGAATTCCCAGTTAAATTTTTATGTCAAATAAATAATGAATACTATTTAAGTCTAAGTATATCCCAAATACGATATGGGAAAACATATACTAAAAATATTATATGGACACATAATTGCACTAACAAAATAGTTGATATGAATTCACATGGTCTGTTTTCTTTTTACCCACCTCAATCTGTCAATCTTATCCTGGCTGCTCACTCTTTCCCTTCTTCTGGTTATTTGGATATTAGCATGGTAGGTCCAAGAGAGCTCTATGGCAGTGTCTACTTGATAAAAAGCTTTGCATAAGAGAATTCCTCTCTGTTCTGCCTGACACACATAACCCTGAGAGGGTTTCATTGCTTTTGATTTTGCAACATACTTGCATACATACAATAGTAGCTTTCATCTAACTGAAGTCCTTTAAAAATTAAGTTTATATTTTTCTGCTATAAATTTAATTCATACTCATTCTAAAGAAACTGAAAATTCAGAAATGTCTGAAGTCAATCACCTTTAGTGCTTCTGCTCAATGATAGTAATAATACTATTAATAGTTTGTAGTTATTTATTTCATGATTTCATTCAATTCCCACAGCTAAACATGCTATGGTTTTATTATATAATCTACTTTCACTGAGGTAACTGAATCTGAGACAATAACTTACTAAAGAGCAAGAAGTTGATAAAGCTAAACCAAGTTCCCTTTACCTCTAGAGTCCTCTTTTCTATTGCTCCCTCTATGCTGTTAACATGTTGCTACGTTGTATCCCAGGTGTCTTTTCAAGGGCCATTTTGCATATTATTCATTATAATGAATATGCATTTTCCAAAACAGAGGACTTCTTTTTTAACATTTCTTTAAGGAGGTATAATTTTACATGCAGTAAAATCCGCAGCCTGTCATGAAACTTTACTTGATTCCCTCAGCTGCCTTGCCTTCTCCCACTCAGTGTGGTTAATGTACAGTTTTTGTTTTCCACAAATAAATTGTAATCTCTAAGACACCATATGATGCTATAATCCGCCACATGTGCATTCACAGAGCTGAGCACAAAGCAAGTGTCTTATCCTAACAGCCTTTAACTGGGTGCCTACCTATATCCTTGAAGACTGCACACATATTATCTGTAATCTTCACAACACCCCTACAAGGTAAATATTATGAGGAAGAAATTGAGACTCAGAGAGGTTAACTAGCACCCTCAGGGCACATAGTACATTTGTGGAAATGAGAAAAAGGCTTTTCTGCTTCTAAGTGGAAGCCCTGAATGTTCCTTGGCAAGATCACTGACAGAATCCTCACTGGCTTAGAGAACTTAGGAAATGCACAAAACTACACAGTCATAGACAGCTACTCCCTTCTGTGTAGCGCAGCTGAGAAATAGCAAGTGAAATAGCAGTTTAAGGCCAAGCTGTCTGCCAGAAAATACGTATCCACTCTTTGCATCTCTGATTCTGCACAATCTCTAAATCCCTGGTTCCTCCCATTTCACTATGAAATTGGATATAGCAGTTTTGAGACATCATTACAGCTACTATACCAACTTTCCTTCTAAGAATCTCCATAAGGGGTGGCACACCTGTGGCTCAGTGAGTAGGGCGCTGGCCCCATATACCAAGGGTGACGGGTTCAAACCCAGCCCCAGCCGAACTGCAACCAAAAAATAGCCAGGTGTTGTGGCGGGTGCCTGTAGTCCCAGCTGCTCTGGAGGCTGAGGCAAGAGAATCGTGGAAGCCCAAGAGCTGGAGGTTGCTGTGAGTCCTGTGATGTTATGGCACTCCACCGAGGGCGGTAAAGTGAGACTCTGTCTCTACAAAAAAAAAAAAGAATCTCCATAGGTCCCCAGTTCCAGCTCCATATCCATGACAAAATTCACATCTGCTGTATCTATACTCTCCTGCCCCTGAGTAAACACCATGCTTCATGCTTCAGGAAGCAAAACGTTTTTATCAGAGGTTGTTATACTAAATAGCAATTTGGGTTTGAATGGGATTAAACCCATTCATCTCTGATTCAAAGTGAGGGATTTACTTGTTTCATATATTGAGGAACACATAAAAAGATGGGCGATTTTAATTGCTGACATAGACCTTTGTATTTAATTGCTGACATAGACCTTTGTATTTTAATTAGTCTCATTGTTGTTTTTTTCATTTAAGGGATTTTTATATTGAACCCATATCAAATGGCAAAGACCTGTGTAAAGGAAGAGTCCCCATCCACAGGGGAGGCCGTAACCAGGCCTGCCTGAGGAATTCTTGAGTGCACCGAATGGTGCATCAGGAAGCCAACTGGGTAACCACATAACTGTGGTTATGGTAGTGAAGAAGGACCTTTAACAGAGATGTTCTGCCCCCTTTAGTCTTTTATTTAAAATGCTATTATAAGCAGTTCTTCCAGGGTAATGCCCCACCCCCAAACATGGTAGATTATATACTCCTGATGAGTTCTCAAATTTTAGCCAGGTCCTAACATGGAACTAATAGCTATAGAGAAAACAAAATAATCATGAATAAATTTAACCAATTTGGTGAAAGACCTCCATAAGGAGAACCACAGAACACTGATGAAAGAAATTATAGATGATAAAAACTAATATAAAAAACATACGATGCTCATGAATTATTAGAATAAATTCTTCCCAAAGCAATTTACAAATTCATTGCAATTCCCACCAAAATATCAGATCTTACTTTGATGTGAGCTATATATTTCTAGAACTAGAAACAAATTTCTAAACTTCATTTGGAGGCAAAAAAAATATATAACTAGCCAAAACAATTCTTAAGTAAAAAGAATAAATCTGGAGGCATCATAAAAGTTCCCATCAATCCATGAATGGATTAATAAATTGTGGTATATGTATACTATGGAATACTATGCAGCCTTAAAAAATATGAAGCCTTTACCTCCTTTATGTTTACATGGAGGGACCTAGAACATATTCGCCTGAGTAAAGTATCTCGAAAATGGAGGCAAAAGTATCCAGTGTACTCAGAACTTCTATGAAACCTACTTATATTTACTCACACTTTGTTATGAAAGATAGAACACAACTATAGCCCAGGATGAAGGAGAGAAATGGAGTGGGAAAGGAGGGGACGGGGGGAGGTTTGATAGAGGGAGGGTAAATGGTGGGACCACACCTATGGAGCATATTGCAAGGGTACAAGTCAAATCTGTCAGTGTAGAACATAAATGTCTTAACACAATAATCAAGTAAATGAGGAGAAAGCTATGTTGATTGGTTTGATGTAACCACATCAGACTGTACAAAAAAAAAAATCAACACATTGTACCCCACATATGCATAAATGTATTCATGATCTATGTGTATTTGACTTAATTAAAAAAAAGAAAAAAGAAAGACTATACTACAAGGTTATAGCAACCAAAACAGTATAGCACTTCTATAAAAGTAGAGACACAGACAAAAGGAACAAAGTAGAAAACCCAGAAGTAAGACCATGTTGCTAAGAACAACTGATCTTTGACAAAGCAGACAAAACATGCACTGGGGAAAAGAAGGCTTTTTCAATAAATGGCACTGGGAAAATTGGACAGTCACATGTGATGAATGAATTGAACTCACATTTCTTGCTATATACAAAAATTTATTCAAGATAGATAAAAGACTTAAATGCATGGCATGAAGCATAAAAGTTGTAGAATAAAATATAGGAAAAACTTTTCCATACATAGGCCTTTGAATGGAATTTAAGACCTCAATGACAAATGCAGCACCAACAAAAATAAATAAAGGAGACTTGATTTAACTAAAAAGCTTCTGAACTGCAAATAAAATAATCAACAAAAGGCAACCTAAAAAATTGGAGAAAAAATTCACAAACTACACATCTGACAAAGGCTAATATCAATGTCAAGAATCTATAAATAATTCAAGCAAATTCAAGAAAAAGGCAAACAATCCCATGAAAAAAATGGGAACAAGACATGAACAGAAGTTTGCCAAAAGAAAATAGTCAAAAAGCTAATAAATAAATAAAAAAATATTCAATATCATTAATCAGCAAGGAATGCACATTAAAACCTCAGTGTGACATCACCCTACCCCTGTCACAATGACTATTAATAAAAATTCGAAAAACAACATGCTGGTGCGGATACAGAGAAATAAGTATGCTTATACACTGTTGGTGGGACTGTAAACTAGTACAATTTCTATGGAAAACAGTATGGAGATTCCTCAAAGAAATAAAAGCAGACCTGTAATCTGATTCAGCAATTCTACTACTGAATATTATGCAAAAGAAAAGAAGTCATTTCATTAGAAATACACCTGTACTTGAATGTTTATTGCAGCAATTGCAGAGATGTGGACTCAACCTAAGTGTCCATCAGTTCATGAGTAGAGGAAGAAAACATGCTATATACTATATACTATAGAGTACTATTTAGTTTTATTAAACAGTACTATTTAATAAAAAGATTAAAAAGATTGAAATAATCTTAAAAAGATTATTTTATTAAATAATAATATTATTTAATATTAAATATAATTAAATAGACTGAAATAATGTCATTATTTGCAACTTGAAAGGAACTAGAGAGCATTATCCCAAACAAAATATCTCAGGAATGGAAAAACAAACATCACATGTTTTCAGCAATATGTAGGAGATAAACAGTGGGTGCACATGAGCACAAAAAGATGTGGTACAACAGGGAAAAACACATCAACTAATAATACTTTCTCTTGATCATTGCTTTCTTAGAAGGTAGTACATTTCACTGTTGACCAGACCTTTGGTTTCCACACACAGCCAACAATGGAAAGAACAGACAAGGGACCCATTCGCAGAGAAATAAGTGGCTTCATTCCACAAGGAATGTCTGTTCTTTTTTTAGCCTGACTTAAGCCTGACTTGTGGACATACAGTGCCACTGATTGATTGTATGCAAGAGAGGATGCCCACTGGCAGGTCTCATTGTGTTTGAGGAGCTAAAATCTTGAAAGTCCTTAGAGTAGGCTCTGCCACTAGCAGAGAAAGTGGCATAGAGACTGTAGAGTGTAGAGTGACCACAGTGAACTCCACCAACAGAGGATGCACAGGCTAAAGAACACCTGCTGCTAGCCCTGCTGCCCTCGCTGCTGTGTGCTGGAGGCTGAAGCGAGCTGGAGCACGGATAAATGAAAACCTACTCAAGTAGCTGCACACACGGCTTCAACCTAAAGTTTTATATTGGGCCATTAATAATTTAGAGTCTGATTTCATCCCATGTGCAACAGGAGTGAAAATCAGCATCAGTATCATTCAGAAAGTAAAACCTCATTCTATCGACCCAAAGAAAATGCTAGCCAGTGGGGACAATCAGCTTGCTAGTACTGGGCTCAAACACAGGACCCTAGGATAGAAACACGTGAGTCGGTTCTCCAGTCATTGGAACCTCTGCATGACTTTGGTGGAAGTAGAGTATAGAGAGCGTCTGAACGTGGACTGAAACTGTGGCCCACAGAACTCCTGGAACTTATTTGGAGAGAGATGCTGGGCACTGCTGTCCTGGAAAGTCTAAGGTAACTGAGGGAACATTTAAACTTTTCAAGAAAAGTGCTCCAAAGTGCATTGTCCCTGAGTGCTTTGCTGCATCTAAAGGTAACAGTACACTTGAGTGGATGATCATTGTCCCTCAAAGGGTTCCCAAGAGAACTAATTCCATATTTCAGGTCTTCTGACATAAAGAGTTCTGACCCTAATAACGCATATTCCATAGAATTCAAGGACTTAATGGGAATCTGAAGTTTATTTGTCAATCAAAAAAAAGTATCCTCCCTGAACCATTTCCATTAAGCAGTTTTCTATCCCTATATGTCTCTTCTCCTCTCCCAACACAGACTCTTGTTTTCAAAGAGACTATCAGAAATGGTGGTGTAAGAAATCTGAGTTGCCACGGTGCACACTTCACAGCTCTATAGCATGGAGTTGAAATTCTCTTCAATATGATGTTTCTTCCAATATATGAGAATAAATATTTCTAGTCTCCTTTTTCTCAAGAAAAAGTTACATTATCACTGTTACATTAGTGATATATGACATGCTTTTGAGTTCTCTCAGCGTTTTGATTGTTCTGCTTTGTAAGTATTGTACTGTTCTAAAATATGAGCAGACCTGTTGTGTTAGATCTGAAGCATCCATTTTCAGAAGCATTTATCAGCATTTTCTCGTTATGAAGTTTGTGTTATAGACACAAATAGATACCATTAAATTCCAAAGTAAACTTTTAGACACACTTAGGGTTTACTTTCTCCCAATAGATTGTTATTATTTTCTAGATGGCATATTAGTTGCTATAGAACTATATGTCCTGAAAAACTTCATAAAGCAACTGAGAAAGGAATAAACATGTAAATTTGTTCTAGATCTAAAAGAGATATTTCCGCAATAGTAGGTAGGAACCAAATGAATGTAATATAACATTGACAGAGATAGGGGGAAAAGCCTGCTCACTTTATGTTCTGATTATATCTTAAAAAGACTGTAAGAACTAGTAGCCTTGTAAGCCAGTTATATAAACAATATTTAAGGTTAAAAAAGCTGAATTTTGTCAAGCAGCATTTGAAACAACTATAAAAGGAGCACATATGGCTTCTCTTATGTCATTTTTTTTCCCTAGCAGCTGCGAATGAAATCCTGAGAGAGTTCACTCCAGGCAAACATTCCTTTGTATGGAAATCGGCATCAATACAGCCACACTGCTCTCTGGAGGTCATGGAAAAGTTGATTGCCAAGTTATAGTCTTCATGTGATTCAGTTCTTTCCTACTTTTTTTTTTAATGCAGTTTTATGGCTGGGGCTGAGTCTGAACCCGCCACCTCTAGCATATGGGGTGGGCGCCCTACTACTTTGAGCCACAGGTGCCGCCCTTTTTCCTACTTTTTTTTTTAAAAACCGATGAGTTCCTGTCATTGAAAGGGAAAAAGTAAAGAATTGGTCCTAACAAACTTTGGCCATGAAAAAGAGCACAGATATTAAGTCAAAATTAAATATTGTATATCAATTGCAAAACTTCAAAGATGATGTTATGCTCCAGTCAGCGGAGGTTTTGATATGCTAAAAATTATTTTGATTCACCAATTTGAGTCAATAAAAGAAAAATGAAATCAACTCAAGAGGGTGGGCAACATTATCTTGCCTAGTTTCTGTAGCAGGACATGAATTGTTATAAAATAATTATGATTATAGGACTTTGAGTCAGTTTCTCTTGCTTCTAATTCTCCTGTGTAATAGCTGCATAGCTTTGAGCAAGTAACATAAAAATGTTTAGGTCCATCTAATAATAGTAATTTATAATGTATTTTACAGTTCACAAGATGCTTTCACATCTGTTATTTAATTTGTCCTCACAGTAACTGTCTTAAAATGATAGAGTAGTTACCATTTCTTCCATTATTGAGAATTTATTTTGTGTCTGGTTATAATGCATTGAGAAATGTTTGTACTTTCAAAGAGATACCATTTTATCAAAGAAAAACAGACAATATCAAGTGATTGTCTGATGATACATAAGACAATTTCAGACAGCAAATATAAAGCAGCAAATAAGGTAGGAGCCAGGTCAGGGTGACCAGTGAAGACTCCCTGTGTGAAAAGGTGCTATTTATATGGTAACATTTTGTTTGTTTGTTTTTTGAAATAGGGTCTTGTTCTCGCTCCCTGACTAGAGTGCAGTGCTATAATCATAGCTCACTGCAAGCTCAAACTCCAGGGTTCAAGAAATCCTCCTGCCTCAACCTCCCAACTAGCTGGAACTATAGGAGCGGGCCACCATACTTGGCTACTTTTTCTATTTTTTGTAGAGGTGGGATATCACTCTTGTTCAAGCTCGTCTTAAACTCCAAGCCTCAAGTGATCATTCCTCCTCAGCTTCCCAAAGAGCCAGGACCATAGGTGTAAGCCACCACCCCCCACACTGGTAAGATGACAATGTGAATGAAAAGAATTCAGTCAGAAAATGATCCAGGTGGGTGAAGAGCAGTGATTTTCCCAAGTAAATGAGCTAAAGAGTAAAGCATTAGGTAGGTTTCACCAACAAGCAAAAGTCAGCAAAAGATGGTGAGGATTGGGAGGATAGGGAGAGAAAGGGTCTGGAAGATAAGCAAGGCCAGGATCCTTCTGCAGCTGTGGGAAGCAGGTTCTCAACCAGCCTGAGACCTTTCCATGGTCACCAGAGAGCCAAGACTAGTGCCTAGGTATTCTCAATCCAAATATATTGCTTTTTCATTTTGAAAATTGCCTTACTTGATAAACCAGACTGCTAGATACAACCCATTTTCTAATTTCTTTGTAGAAAAACATTTATGACTTCCCATAAACTGGTAATCTTATTATCACCATGAACGATTATTGAGATCTTCAAATATACTTAGCTAAGCACTATACTTTTTAAAATACTTTTTAAAATCACTTGCTATGCCATTAACACTGAGAAAGATGATAATTCAGTTCATTTTTTAAAGATGAAACTTCAGGTTAAAGCTATTTCGAAACCCACATAAAAGAAATACATCTCGTAACTGTTAAGTGGAACTTTGTATGAAGTTTTTTATACTTACGTTATAATTATGGGCTTTTTGATGTAAGTCATCATAAATGTTTGTGGAGAAATGGGAGACTGTAAATTCATAGTCAGCTCATAAGACATCACCCAGACACCTTAAGAAACATCCCTCTTCAGGATTGAGAGCTTGCAGTAGTAGAATTTTTATGATTGTGATAAAGTTTATCTTAGAAGGCTCAAAATATATGCAGTATATCTCAAAGCCATGATTAACACACAGGTTGCTGGGAAGTGATTTTACTACCACAAGACCTGTGTTTATCTCAGTGGACATTAAAAATGAGTGGGCAGGGATTTAATTCTTTAAGCTTGAACAAATACATTTATAAAATGGTTAATATTGCTGAGCTTATCTGTATAAGATTGTTGGAAGTGTGTATGTGTTGAATAGAGTAAATGGGGGGAGATATAATTGGGGTAAGATTAATCTTGTTTGAGCAGCTGTAATTAAGTTGGAACAACCAATAATAATGGTATTTTATAATTACCTTTTATAGAATTGAATGTCAATTTTTGAGGCAAATACGAGAACATTCTACTGCTTTCACATTTTCTATTATAACGATTATAATTATAGATCCTGGAGCCAGACTGTTTGGGTTCATATTCTAGTTACAAGGATTATCATTGTTACTGTAAATTATATATTTTTTAAGCATAATTTTGTATTTCCTAGTAACCATAAGTCTGGCTTAATAATTGTTCATCACCATTGTGAATGTTATAAGGAATGTACCCACATGCAGGGGAAGCCAGTGATACTTTGTTCCCAGAAAAGAGGATTGCCTGGAATCTCGTATTCCTTACTATGCTATTTAAAAATAGCAGAATAAAAAGTTGTTTAGAGCAGACTGAAATTTAATTGTTAACTGTGATTTTTAAAATTTTTTCCATTGTTGCAAAATAAAGAAAGCATTTTCTTTTCCTGCCTACTACAGATATTCAAGTGGAAGCATCAGACACTTTTGTCTGTTTCCAGCTTAAGAGAATGTTACTGGGCACTCACTATATATGTTCTGGGAGCTGTTGGCTTCGCATCACAGAAATAAATGGAATAGAGTCTCTGTGCTTTACAAAGCTCCATTTTAAATTCTTTCCTGTTTATTTTTCTATTGTTCTCTTTTAGTCTATGTGTATATTAATGAAAATGAAGAGGAACTCATGAATCAGCCCTGTCATAAAGCAGTTCAGCAGTCACGAGAGCAACAGAGAAAGTGCAAAATAACAAAAATTGCCTCCCCAAGAGGCAAGGGGTTGGTATACTGTAAGTTTCTCCTTACAAGTATATGGGAGTTATGGAAGAAGCCCAAGTTCCCATAGACCCATGAATGGATTAATAAATTATGGTATATGTACACCATGGAATATTATGCAACCTTTAAAAAAAGATGGAGACTTTACCTCTTTCATGTTTACATGAATAGAGCTGGAACATATTCTTCTTAGCAAAGTATCTCAAGAATGGAAGAAAAATTATACAATGTGCTCAGCCCTACTATGAAAGCTTATAAAAGCTATAACCCAATATAGCCCAAGAAGAATGGGAAAGGAGAGAGGGTAGGAAGAGGAGGGGAGAGGATCGGCGGAGGGAGGGTAATTGGTGGGACCACACCTACGGTGCATCTTACAAGGGTACATGTGAAATTTACTAAGTGTAGAATATAAATGTCTTAACACAATAACTAAGAAAATGCCGTGAAGGCTGTTAACCAGTTTAATGAAAATATTTCAAATTGTATATAAAACCAGCACATTGTACCCTATCATTGCATTAATGTGCACAGCTATGATTTAACAAAAAAAGAAAAAAGAAAGTATGTGGCAGTTGTGGTATCCAAACATGACTGCTTTTAATTTTATTAAAAACAAGGCATACATAAATGCAATTTTGACTCCCTTCCAAAAAAAAAAAAAAAAATAGTAATAATAAGCTCTTTCCATGTGAAAATGACAACTCTGTAACCAGAGATTTCCATGACTCTCCTAGAGTCATTGGCTATAATGGCAGAACCAGAGGCAGAAACCTGATTCTGATGCCCTTATATTTCCTACATATTGTGTTTCCATTGTTAGAAGCTTATTCACATATTTCCTAGAGTTTCCTCCCTTGATGTAGCAGTTAATTCAAAAAATTCATGAAGATCAAGAATATATTCATAATTATTTTAGATTACATAAAACAATAAACTCCTCAAGGACAGTGAACACGTCTCATTTATATTTATATTGACACATCTGAGTTATTCATCAGAGAAAGTAGAAATACAGAAAGAAAGCTGAGATAAAGAGGAACTCACTCTTAATAGAAAAGAACCTATTATTTTTTTAAAAAGCATTTTAAAACACCTTATTGGTTTATTATTATTATTATTATTATTTTTGAGACAGAGTCTCAAGCTGTTCCCTAGGGTAGAGTGCTGTGGTGTCACAGCTCACAGAAACCTCAAACTCCTGGGCTCAAGAGATCCTCTTGCCTCAGGTGTTCTTTTTTTGTTTTGTTTTGTTTTGTTTTGTTTTAGTAGAGACAGGGTCTTGCTTTTACTCAAGCTGGTCTCAAACTTGTGAGCTCAAGCAATCCACCCACCTTGGCCTCCCAGAGTGCTAGAATTACAGGCGTTAGCCACCATGCCCAGAAAACTTAATGGATATTTTATAAGACCTAAGAACATATGAGCTCTTGTTCAATGTGTTTATGGAACTTTTATACAAAGAAATTTATAAAAATCTGGCTCTTAAAATAATACTACAGTGTTAACACAGAGAGGGGTAATAAAAAAGAATCACAGGACATCCTCAACTTATGATGGCTTAAACATGGGTGCAACTTTTTGATGGCTGGTTACTAGAATGTTCAGCAAGTAGCAAAGCAGGAGTTGTTGGCAAAATTAGCAAACAAAGATCAAGTTTCAACATCAGGCAGTATCCTTTTTAAGCCATAAAGCAATAGGTACCAAATTTACCAAAGACACACACATATGTAGAGATTCAAAGAGAAGACATCTTATAAAAATTCATCTAGTCACAATAAATCTTTTTTTTCAATTAATATTCCATTTGTTATTTAGTACTAGTAATAAGTTACAGCCTGTAAAAAGAAAAACATCAACATGATTTGCAGAAAAGATGAACTGCTCTCAGTGCTTTTTTTAAGGGCGGAACTTAGGTCTCCTTTCTGAGTTGTTTGGATCCGACTGGCAAGAAACACCAAGGACTCCATAGTCTTCCTAGGTCTACAGGCAGCTTATAATGTGCAAAAGCAACCCCTGATAAATATGGCCTTCTGTGAGAACACTGAAAAATTCACCCCCTCATTTAATGAAAAGCTGCCTAGTGAAATGATATTTCTAGAAATGGCTCAAATGAGCCCCTGTGGAATGCAAAAGAGAAACAAAAAGTCCAGGACTGACACTTTTCTATCTAAAAACAGAAAGCATCACATTTGTAGTAGCTGTTGGACTGATGAGCTTCTCCCAGATACGCATCCTTGTTTTTAACCAGGCACTGAAATTATCATCTTGAGAACATCAATCAAATGCAATGCTTGAAAATCGAGTACTTAAAAGACACACAGTTCTCCCTTTGCGAGATTGGAAGAAGCTCTATTCATTTTGAGCTACTATGCAGATCACACAGGTGTAACACAGCAACATTATTTTTCCTAAAACCCCTAGTAAATTTGCCTGGGTGGGAGGGTGGAGGGAATATATTCATAATCACAGGAGGAGGGAAGCAAGGAATATTAGAGGTAAAATTTACTTCTTGTTACAAACAATAGTCTAAAGTAGGAGAGTTATATTCAATGGCCTGAGTCCTAAACAGACATAATGCCATTATTGTCTTGACTAGAACTTTGACTAAAATAGTGAAAAAAATAATATTTCAATGAACAATTTTGTGATATGCAGTAGATTCTCCTTTTTTCTGACAAATTCACATGCAGGGATCAGCTCACAGGCTGACACAGAGCAGGAGATGTCTTCGGGTTGCTCCAGCCTATTCACTGGCACAGGACTGCAGCCTGGAACTCCAGCTGTTTTGCAAGTAATCCTGGCTTGTAATAAAAATTATGACCCAGAGAGGGCTCAGAGAGTGACCCACAAATTCTTCTATGTAACTAGAAAAACATTATTGTGAAATGATTCTATATGAAGAATAGAGTATTTTTATTTACCCACTGTTAGCTCTTGGAAGTAAATGTCTTCGTGGAATTTATCTAATACTATTATGAATTTCATAGACAGATACAAGAATTTATTTTCCAAAAAATAGACACAACATGAGCAAATACAGCAACTGAAATCACAACTTTATCTAAATCAAACAAATATAACATACTGGTTCTGAGTTACTAAAAACAAGAGATCTCATAGGAATCTAGGTTTAGAAAGATTTTCTTTGTGGTCTGACAAGAAGTGTTTTCCCAGTGATAATCAAGTTTGAGGGAAAAGTGCTTTTGGGTAGCTGAGCTCCAGATTAAATGGATCAGGAGCAGACAAAAATTTCAAAATCATTTTTCTGTTGTATTTGATCTTCTCCCCAATATCTGACTTAAGAACAAATATATTGCAAATGTGCTATTTTAAAGCAACATATAGACAAGTGATAATCACAGGCTTAGCACTATCTGTTTACTTCTAAACACACAAATACACACACATGCACACACGCATACACTTACACTGTAAAATCATGTTTTTACTCCTTTTTTCCTTTATCAAAGGAAAAATCAAAGGAATTTATATTCATGAAAATATATAAATTATTTATACTTACAAAATTTTATATATAAAAATATATAACATTTTATAAATTATGAAATTTCTCATTTCATAAATAGGAAGCCTATAAATGTTTTTATATTTATATGTTGCTCAAACACTTCAGAAAATTAGCATTGTGCCTGTGTTTTCAGGACATAAGCAAGAATATAGATTTAGAGGCTAATTTAGAATCTTGATTAACCTTTTATCATTAAATACAAAATATAACACCTTTAAAGGTAGTGGCCATATTTGAACTTATACTTCGAAAACAAAGTAAATCAAAGAACAAAATGATTTTAAACTGTGAGAGGAGATACGAGAAACTCAAACATTAATAAAGATAGTTTGTTTTACTTTTCCCTTCAACACGTGGTATGTAAGTTTTATACGAGATGCATTTCTCCATTTCACAAAAGACAACGCAATGATCAGTGACAGGCTCCAGGCCCAAAGATAACTGGAAAATTTGGAGAGTAAATATGCTGATGGATGTTAAACTATGGCTCACAATTCAAGTGATCACATGAAAATCAATGCACCGTCCAATGAGCTTTATGAAATCCTTTTAAGATATTCCTTCTATGTTGGGTAGAAGATATTTTTAGACTAATTCCTTTGATATATTAATTGTATTTTTATAGCACTTTGTAATACATTTCAAATAAAAAAGAGGATTTGAAGTTTTCTGTTGGTTTAATTTCTCTGTAGAAGTGGCAATCCCCTGCAGAATACTGGCTTTGTATTATATAAATAATTGCATTCTGTTATGTGTTGTAGTATCAGATAGCCCCCATGGGATGATCTGTCTTGATGAACTCTCTTGGTTAAGGTAACTGTTCATAATTAGAAGTCAGGAATCAAATTAGAAAACAAGGGAGGTGCTCCCATGTCCTTCCTTCCTTTAGGCTGCGATGGCAGTGATCAGCCTAGGGCAAGCTCCCACTAAGGAGAAAGCCAGGTCAGCTTTGTTTTCTGGACACTTCTATCTCTAAGATCATGCTGCAAATCACTACACAGCACAAGCATGATATTGTGTAGTTAAGAAAGGTGAAGGGAAACCCCACATGTCTACATAGCCCAGTTCTGCACTAAATTCTGTTAAAGCATTTGTATACATCTTGTATATATTTGCATGCATATACTTGTGTAGATGTGAGTGTGTGTGTGTACATATGTAAAGTCTATTACTACAATTTATGGGACATTATGACATCTGCTATTCATATCCCTCAGATAGAGACTTCATAGGGACATGTGATGGGATTAAATAGGGACACAGGGATAAGTCAAGGTGAAATGAAATATAGTCATCTCCTATTTGTGAACTGCTTATATTATTATTATTTAATAATAATATTATTAGATATTATATTTATTATTATATAAATATTATTATTATATAAATTATTCTACCAGAAAACATTAACATAGAACTTACAACTGTGTGTTATACATGAAAATTATGTGGCATTATACTATTACCACAAACCTCTAATCAATTTCCCAAACACATAATCAAAACAAATAAAACTACTGCTTTTATAAAAAAATTAATAAATTATCACTATAGAGTAAATGATATTCAAAAACAAGGTTTTTTTACTTTGTTTTTTAAATTTATTTTTATTTGTTTATGAACATTGCAGGGGTATAACTGTCCTGGTTATAGGAATTGCTTTTGTACACTTTGAGTCAAAGTTATAAGTATGTTCCTCTCCCAAATAGCATGCATGGTACCTGTTAGGTGTGAATTTATACTTCCCGTGACCTCTTCCAACCTGCTTACATTCTGTTGATTTTTACTACAACATGTGGGTATGTGTGGTGTTTTTTCTTTTTTCCATTCTTACAATACTTCACTTAGAGGAATGGTCTCCAGTTCCATCCAGGTTGTTGCAAAAACCTGTATCCAGGTTGTTGTTTTATGGCTGAGTAGTACTCCACAATATACATATACCCCACTTTATTAATCCACTCATGAATTAATGGGTGCTTGGATTGGTTCCACATCTTTGTAATTGTGAATTGTGCTGCAATAAACAGTTGAGTGCACGTGTCTTTTTGATAAAATGACTTTTTTCTTTTGGGTAAATACCCAATAGTGGAATTGCTGAATCAAATGGTGGTTCTGCTTTGAGTTCTCTGAGATATCTTCATATGACTTTCCGTAGAGGTTGTACAAGTTTGCAGTCCCCCACAACACTGTATAAGTGTTTTTTGTCTTAGGCAGTAACAAGAAGAGTTTCTATGTATGACACTTATAATTCAGCATGGGAAAAAAATACTCAGTAGCAAATAGATTTGATGAAAAAATGCAAATATTTTGTCATAACATAAGAGACAAACTACTTTTCTTAGCCTTTCACTTTGTGAAAGTGAGAAAACTAATCACAGAGAGTTGAAACAGGTTTATTGTCTTTTTTGCAATTTATCTGTGTTGCTACATATATCACTTCCTCTTTGTTTCTTTTAATTGCTAAACATAAAAAACTATAAAATAGTTTTCCACAGTGTTTATATTTTTATATATTCCCTCTAGCAATATACGAGAGATCCCCTTAATCCCCATCATCTCTAATATTGTTAGTCTTCTTAATATTAGCTACTTCAGTGGGTGGGTAGTGGTATCACATAATGTGAAGGTTATTCCTTTGGTGAATATATGTACTTAGAATCTGATTACCCAGTGTGAGCTTTACATTTTATTTCCATGAATGTTCACCCATTTTCCATATTTTCCTATAATACTCAGAACATATTAATAATAGCTATTATAAACTTGTGTGCTATAGCTCATATCTGGATCATCTGTGAATTGGTTTCTGTTGCATATATTTTGGTTAAATTCAGTTTCAATATTCTTGGTTCTCATTATAATGGAAATTTAATATTAATAGTATACTGAATACACTGTACATAAGAAGAGCAACTTTACCTATTTTACCTAAAGTATAGAGGCTCTTTCTTATGCCTTGAAGATAAGGTGAAACTTTTTAGAAGTGTTGAATTCATCTGTGATTGTAGAAGTTTGGGCACTCAGATATGGCTCTGTTGAATTCAAACCTGAAACCTTCAACCTTCTGTGGTCAGCCACTGCAACAGAATCTGCTCAGTTTTTATTCCTCTTACAAAGTGTTTGAACATGATAACTTCTTGACCGTTATAACTTCTTCCTTTTATCTAAACTATACACTTGTATCCACAAACCAACATTTCCTCATGCTCCACCCACTCTTCCCACCTACTGGTAACCATCAAGCTACACTCTCTACCTTCATGTTTGCTAACACAGTAAGGTTATTAGTTGATACTTTATCATATATTTTTAAATAACTAAGTGAGAATATTTAAATTGTTCCAAGCATAAAGAAATGACTGTTTGAGGTGATGGATATTCTAAATACCCTGATTTGATCATTATATACTATAGATGTATATCAAAATATCACATGCACCCCATAAATGTATATAATTACATATTAATTTTTAAAAGTTTTTCTGGGAGAAGAATGGGACAAAGTATTGCCTTTGATTCAGAAACTCTGTACATGACAAATACTTGAGACTGTAGGGGGTTCTGACAGTTTTTAGTGCTATCTTTATGTCTTTTGATTTCATATAATTTAAGGATTATATGGGACAAGGACAACTGAAGTATCAAGAAAATGACTGTTGCATTAGGACCTTCCAGACATGAATCTATACAAATTATTCCTGCTTTTAATTATACTGAAGCCAGCCTCTCTTGATCAAAGAAAGACCTTCTTAGACCCAGACCAATGGCTGCCTTCGAGGCTGAATCTACTCACTGCTTGGCTATGAAAAGCTTCTTTCTTGGAAATTGGAGTTTCAGAAATATGTGAGTTAGGGCAACACATTGTAAACTTTAGGCAAAGAACAAAAAGATAAATAATTCAATTAAGGCAAAGAGACAAGTGGTTAGGGGAGGAAATTTTTAAGTAGAGTGAATAGGGACAGAAATGTGGGCTTTAAGAAAATGAAAAAGAAAGTCGGGTGGCCAAAATAAGGCAGTATAAAAGGAACCCTGAAATAAACAATGTGTTTTGAGGTATAGAAACATAACGACTCAGGTAGCCACCCTATCTTATTCTCCATAAAGTACAATTTCCAGCTTGTAACACAAAGTGGGGTAATGGTCACAGTGGGGTTATAAAACAATGCACACCACAGATGCCACAAATATTATAAGACTCGGTCACCACCACACAGTTACCAGTAAAATAGCAGTTGACAAATATTAATAAAAAGGGAAAGGAGAATGGGCAGGTGGAAACTGAGATAATCTATGACAAGAATAAGAGGAGGGACCAATAAAAATTTTTATAGATAATTTCAGGGAGAACTGTGCACTTTGTGTTATCTCTTTTCACTTATGAGAGAGACCCTTTTCCTTTTCTCTGGAAAATCCAATGCTTGAATAAACTCTGCTTTTGCTCTGCTACAATGAAGAGTCCCAGCTGCTTTATTTTTTTCCCCGTTTACTTTGCTTTTACTTTAACTTGGCCAATCTTGCTAGCTCTGCAGAGTGACTGAACCGGGTCTATGGAGTTTGGGGAGATCAGAATGGTCTTGGAGACCTCCAACATAGAGAATATATTATAATATAGTTTCATAATTCTGATCATGATACAATAAAAAAGAGAAACATGACAATGTTTCTCATCAAAATCAAAAGAGAGAAGATCCCTACCAAGAACAAAGCTCTAGAGCCTGAAAGAGGGGGACCTACATCACAGCTGAGTGGGTTGGAGTGGGTTGGACTTCAATAGGAGAGTGAGTGTGTTTTCCCTTAGAAAAGGCGGGTAAACAGTATCTACATACATAGTTTAATTGGTTTATTTAGTAGTGGAAATAAATAGTTTCTTTGGATTTCATTTATTTTATCAGTAAAGCATTCCATGAGCTAATGGTGATAGGAGAAAAGATGTGTTTTTGTTTAAGAATGTACGAAAGAGCCACATTAGAAAATAAGAAAACAAACATATTAAGAAAGAATGAGGTCAATGGGAATGGTGAGTAATGATTTTCAAAAATCCTCTCCTCTGGAAAGGCAATCAGAACACTCACCAAAAAAAATTGTCAAAATCATCTTTTTTAAGAACTCGGGAAATTAAAGGATAGTAACGTTCCATAATTATTCAAGACAAATGGCTGCATCTTCATAAGAACAGTAAACTGTGTGGTGTTTTAATTGCCCTAAACCCATCCAAATCTCCCTGGCCACTGAGGTTCTTGAAAACTAGTATCTCCACAGTCACAGTTAAAATGAGCATCTTAACAGCCACTGAAGTGGGCAGAGTAGATTTAGAGCTCTTTCAATCCCCAGTGTCTAGATAAGTGTTATTATTTGACCCAATCTGCAGTTGCCTAGAAAATCCTGCCTGCAGCTTCACTTCAACTAAGTCAGAGTTCACCCAGCTCCATCTTTTCTCTATGGGTATTAGGTACAGAGAAATTTTCTTCATCATATATAAAACCTTACATTAGGGGTGCTACCTGGTGAGATGAGCCCTAATTGGTTTTTCCAACTTCCAAACTGTATGATTTCTAATGTGTATTACTGTGTGTGGTGAAACCTCTCATGAAGGAAGAAATACAAGAAGAGGACAGTTTATGTAGACCGGTGTGATGAAAATGTGTCAAACGGTTTATGAAACTAGTGTATGGTGCCCCATGATCGTATTGATGTGCACAGCTATGGTTTAATAAAAAAAAAAAAAAAAGGGAAGAGGACATTTTCATGTGGTCAAATTTTCTGAGCCCAGTTCCAACATACTAAATTAAATATATCTGTGTGGCCACTGAAGGAGAAGGGAGGATGCTATTAGAAAGCCAAAAAAGATGGCAGTTTTCAAAGTAAAGAAGTCAGCTGTATCTAAAGCTGCAAGAGATTAGGTAAGGTAAGGACTGCTGGGACCCATTTATTTTAACGAATCAGAAATCACTGATAAACTTATCAAAATCATTTTCTCTTTATCAGAGGGAAAGCATGTCTTCAGTGATTTGAAGAGTGTCCTCATAAAAAGAAATATTTTCTTTCACAAGCACTGATTAGGCTTAATACCTTAATTTTTACGTGAGCTGAGATATAAAATTTAAAAAAAAATTTAAAAATAGATCTTGGATAGTTTGCCCAAGAATAAACATCCATGTCGGGTATTCTGATCCACTACAATGACCCATCAACAACATTATATATTAAAGCCACTGGAATTTTATTTAATTAATTCTGCTACATTGAATTGTGTTTGCTATTTTAGGTATTCATGTATTCATATGTACATTCGTTTGAATGTCAGTTTGAACACAGTAATGAGTTGTAGAAACACTTTAATCCTTCATATATGTTAAAACAAACACTGGAACTAACAGCAAAATAGAGTCCAATAGAAATCATATGAATTTCATTTAACTTCAAGGAGTTGTTTCATTTACATTTAGAAGTGCATTTCATCAAGTGACATTACAATTAAAAAAGGGGCCAGGCATGGTGGCTCACACTTGTAATCCCAGCACTCTAGGAAGCTGGGGCAGGCAGATCCCTTGAGTTCAGAAGTTACAGACCAGCCTGACCAAAAGTGAGAACCCGTCTCTATTAAAAATAAAAAATATATATATCCAGGCATTGTGGGGCTGGTGTCTATAGTCCCAGCTACTTGGAAGTTTGAGGCAGGAGGATCACTTGAACCCAGGAGTTTGAGGCTGCTG
The DNA here is from genome assembly GCA_963574355.1 of Loris lydekkerianus. NCBI lineage: Eukaryota > Metazoa > Chordata > Mammalia > Primates > Lorisidae > Loris > Loris lydekkerianus. The sequence continues at coordinate 5,929 of CAUYPK010162598.1, read as the reverse complement.
TGAGCCAGGCTGAGGCCATGGCCATGTTATTCTAGCCTGGACAACAAAGTGAGACTCTGTTTAAAACAAACAAACAAAACAAACAAAAAAACAAAAAAAAAAAAACCGCACATAACTCAATGTAAATAAACATACCTGTATTCCTTATGTGGTGACTGAGACAGGAGAATAACTTGAGCTGAGGAGTTCAAGTTTCAAATCTAGCCTGAGCAGCATGTTAATATACTCATCTCAAAATTAAAAAAAAAAAAAGTCACAGGGAGTTATTTTACATTTTAAAATTTTTATTTCCTTTAATAACTTGCTTTATATCCTGAAAGTCACTTGAAAGAAAAAAAATTCTTACATTTACTTATATTTCCTACACATAAACAAGCCAACTAAATGAATGGCATGTGGGCTGGTCAAACTTCTAAATAATAGATATTAATGAATGACCTTATTTCAGAAAATTTTCCTTAGAAAATAAATAGATTGTAGCAACTTCTGTTTTATTATATTTATTTCTTCTAAAGATTAATGATACTCTTAAGAATTCAGGTGCTAGTATTTTCATAGTTTTGCAGCTATTTGACCTTCTAAGTGTGTAAAGTCTATGTGTTGTGTGTCTGTGAATTTTTTTTAAATCTTAAATCTTGATATAGGCTCACAATTTAACAGAAATAGCCATAAATATATATTGGCTCTTGAGGATAAAGAAGTTGCCTCAGAGGAATATACCATTAAATATATAAAATTTCATGAATATTATTGAATAAAAGTATACCAAAACAAAATAGCCTTAGATCTAGCCTCATTCTATCAGTTGGAACAATTTTTTGAAAAGACTTTGGTAAAACTTATTTGAAAACCCATTATACCTGCACTTAAGTATCCCTGCAGCATGTTACAAAATTCTGAGGCTTTATCCTTGAGTAGAGTTGGGTGTGAAAATTTAAATGCACTGCTACTATCTATTCAATTTTATTATTCAAATCCTGAACAGACAATTATCATTTTGACCAAGTGATTAAATTTCCTTTCAGTTTCTCTTTGATGGAAATTTTATTAACTGTCCTCACAGACTCCAAATTCTATTCTGTAAAATAACCCAATATCTTTTCTCAACTACTTATTTAAAATTCCACCTAGACAGAAATACATTAAGGTACAATTGGGTACTAGAAAATTGGTGCTTTTATTCCAGTTTATTTGACCTAAAATCAGACATTTAAACCAAATGATTAATATTTAAAATGTGAGAAGGATTGACTCTTTGGACTTAAACTATATTTTAGGTATATCATTTGCATGATGTTCTTTGCCTAACTCATCATGAATCATTTTTCAATATATTTGAAAACTGAGAACATAGCACAATTACCAGCACCTGAAACTATCTCATTGCAACAACCACAAAAAAATACATTTTTCCACATTTTACTGGAATACTAAATGTTAGCCCCGAGAGGTGTTGAAATTTTAAACACATGCATTCATTTGCAATTAAGATGGATATTTTGGTAGAGAACTGTGGTATGCCATACAAAGATTCTATGTCTCAGGCCCTGAGGTAGTTCATGTGTTTTTCATTTGTTCAACAAGCATTTATTTGTATAACTACTTTCTTTGTTCCCAGTGTAGTGTTAGACACTGGGATACAGGAGTGCACAGTTGTACCAGGATGTATAAGGGAGAAAACTGGAGAGTCAAGGAAAAACAATGAGGTCCCTGCTCTAGAAATTAATCAAGAGAGTAGAGCAGCAGTGAAGAGGAAAACTCCCTCACCTTCAATCCCTCCTTCTACCACACTCACAGCAGCACCACAGTTCACCAAAAACCTTACCAGAACACCGTATACAGTATGTTTTTCGATTAATAAAAGATATATAAGAATATATGCATACATTTGGCTTAAATAAACACTTCAAGTTTCATAAAGCTCTAAAAATATAAAAATAGTTATCTCTAGGACAGGAGCAGAACTTCTCTATACAGATATTTTTATGTGATTTTGGACTCTTGGATTGTGAAATTATATTATTTCCAAAAAAGCAACTTGCAAATACACATATGTAAAGGAAGACATTGGAACCTTGATGAAATGGCAAGTGTGCAGATAGTTGCTCAGAAATAAAATTATTTATTTATATTATTACGCACTAATATACAGTCTGCCCCATAGCTGTCCTTCCTCTGAGTGATGTTGTCTGGAAAGCAATAATAGCTACAATTTATGAGGGCAATGCCGTGAGATACAATAATGTTTCACTTGAGACATTCAGCAAGTTTCAAATGTTTTTTATCTACTTTTTTATTTTATTTTATTTTATTTTATTTTATTTTATTTTATTTTATTTTATTTTATTTTATTTTATTTGGAGATTTCCAACAGAAATAATGGTTTTTAACCCCTGAAGAGTATTTCCTGGGACCTTGAGTGCTTTTCTCAGGCAACACCCATAAATAGCTGGCCCCAAAGTCCTTCTTTCCAGAAGACAGAATAGAGATATCTCCCCAAACAGGGCTGATTTTTTTTTAATGTTCTAAACACTATTCACAGTCCCTGACACCCCCAAAAGAATATGAAACTCACCAGAAATAAAAAAAATCTCTCCTCTGGAACATAGGCCCAAATTTGGGAGTCTAGCAGAGTGCCCCAGCACCCACCAAGCTTTTATTTCAGATAATAAGGAATAGAGACCTGTGCCTTCTTTTGTTTTCTGCTGACTCTAGCATAACATGGTTTTCCTGTCTACTTAACACTTCCTTAACCCACCACGCCCAATGTTGCAGACTTTATCTTTAATCTGAAAGTGTGGTAGGCAAGAAACCACCCACCTGAGATTTGAGGGGAACAGGGATAAAGTTCGAGGAAGGGTCCATCAGAAGAAGAGGCTAGTCCCGGGATTGGACAGGTTTTATTAGCAAAGAAAAGAGCAGAGTGGAGTCAGACTGGGAGCCGGCTCATTTTCACAGTTTCAAGAGGCTTTTATTACCCCTTACCAGTAAGGTTGGAATGTGGGAGAGGGTTGCTAGAAGGAGTCACCCTTTTCTGTAGAGGGACTGATTTTTGCACTAAGGGAGAATCTTGGCATTGCTCCTTTGATGGGCGTTCATCCAGGTTGGAGTAAAAGGTTAGTTGTTCAGATGTTTCCCAGGAACACTGGCCCTGAAACATTCTAGGAGTGTGGGGAGAGGGGTGCTGTGATCATGCCATTTGATTTCTGACCTGCTTTCTTTCTCTAGCTGTTCTCACCAGATGACTATTCTCTTACCAGGGTTTAAGGTAAGGATTCTTTTGCACATGAGCTACCTCAAATGATTCTCACAACTACTGTGTACCCACCTTGTTAGATACCCAGGCTGAGAAAACACTCTCCACTGGATTTACCAGAACTGTCAGGTGTGGGTCCACAGAAAACAGTTCCTGTGTCCCAAACCTCTGGGAGTGTTGAATGAGCTCTGCAGAGTAGATGATGTTCCTTTAGCCCTCTCTGTCCTTCAAAGCTGAGTAATATCAATACTTACCTTACTAAAATGACAGTTGTTGGTATAAAAATGTTGTAGCACAGTTCATTGGAGGTCAAGGGCGCTGTGTCTGGCTCGGGCGTCACCCACTCTTGACTACCGCCAGACTCTGGGACAGCCCTGGACGGGGCAGCAGCTCGGGCAACGCCACAGTCCCCACTGCATCCACCTTCAGGGCTGCTGTGCTGGAGGGGCGGACTCGCTGTCTTGGCCCCCGGCTTCCCTCTTTTTACCTGAGAGAAGATGTGCTCTTTTGGCCCCCATCTTCTCTCCTTGACAGGTAGGGGGGAGTGGTTGGGCCTGAGAGGAGACTTGCCAGGGAGCCCCAACTTTTCTCCTTGACAAGACATAAGACTAAAAGGTGTGTCGAAGGGTAGAGAGGAGGAACCAAGGTTCACCAGGGAAAGTTTCCCAGTCAGGACAAATAATGTGGGGCCCCTAGTGACCTAACACTGAGCTGGGCTCTTTGGGTTATCATCATACAATTAAAATTGCTAATTTCAAACACTGTGTTTTTTTCAGGATGGTTAAAGGGAAGACCCAAGCCTACTGAAAAGTTGTCTTAGGTAACCCCAATCTGTTAATTACCCCAAAGCCATTAAGGCAACAGCCAATCCTGGGGTGGGGGAGGCAGGAAAAATTAGGTAGATTACTTTGTAAGAGACTTTGCAAGAGATTCTCTGAGCTCAGACTTGGGGAGGGAAGTCTTTCCTCACAGAAAGGGATCCCTCTTACTCTTTGAGACTTGTTTCTCTCATAGTTTGTGTGCTTTTTTCCTGCAATAAAGGTGTTGATTGTGATTGCTTGGTATTTGTAATCACTCCATTATCAGCTGGGGACCACAGTTCATTCTTGGCACTGGAAGCCAAGAGCCAGGGAACATCCTTGTCCAGAGGGACCAGCATTTCTGTCCTACTCGGAGACTAACCCCTTCCTGTCTCTCTAGAACATATTTTCACTTTGTGTAACTTCCTTCTTTACTTTCATTCTTTATGTGATAAACGTTTTGTATAAAATTGCTTCATGTCTGTGATCCTTCCGTCATGTCTTGACTCAGTACCAGTACTCATCTTTGACACTGGGAGCTGGTGGACCAGAGGACATCCAGATAGACTTAGGAAATATGGTTTGGTCACCTTAAATCTATGTATGCTCTAATGAGGAATATAATTTAATGAACACCTGCCAACTTCCAGATTCTATGCTAAAGCCTTTACATATCCTTCACAAATAATTGTCACGATCACCTCAAGATATTATTACTTTCCTTTACGAATGAGAAAAACAACTATCTCCCAGCTAACACTGCTTCCTCCAAGTGGACCATTAGTTACTGATTTATAGAAACAGAAATCAATTCATGTTAGATTTCAGAGCCTATATTTTTGCTAAAATCTTAGGCTATTATTTATTTATAAGAGAAAAAATGTTTAAAAGGGGCATCTGAACAGTAAATTTAAAGTCAGTCATAGGAAAAAGCAGTCAATGGAGCTACTCTGATTCTATAAAAACAGTATTATCTCGTAATTTCCTAATCTCATTTGGGAAGTTAATAATCTATAGGCTCACAGAAGCTACATGCTGAGAACACCATGATTTGTGAAGCTTCTTTTCTTAAAAAAAAAAAAAAGTATTGACATTACATATATCTATGTAGTAGATATAAATATTTTTGATATTTTGTGACAATTTAATAAATTCATATAGTTTTAAAAATCAAATCAGTGTCATTGGAATATTCATCACTGTGATATTTTTTATTTTGAAATATAAATTAAGGGTATATAAATGTTTGTTACATGGATACCTTGTACAAAGCTTAAGTAAGGGCTTTTGGTATGCCTGTCACAAGAAAAGTGTTCATTGTACTCAATAGATAAGATTTTATGCCACATACCTCCCTCCCTCCCTCTCTTTGCCTTTCTTGGTTTCTCATGTCTTTTATATTGCTTTGTGCCTGTGTGTACATGTTAGTTCCCACTTACAAGAGAGAATATATATATATATATATATATATTTTTTTTTTTTTTTTTAATACAAAAATGTGTCTGGTACGAAGTTATCTTCTGAGATATTTCACGTAGGACAATGGTCTCCAATTCCATCCAAGTTGATACAAACTGCATAATGTCATTGCTTTCTATAAGTGAGTACTTCATAGCATATATATACCACATTTTTTAAATCTACTCATTAACTGATGGGCACTTAGGTTGATTCAACATTTTTGTAGTTGTGAATTGTGCAGGTATCTTTTTAATAAAATGACATAATTTCCTTTGGGTAGATACCCAGCAGTGAGATTGCTAGATTAAATGGTAGATCTACATTTCTTTCTTTGAGGAATCTCCATACTGTTTTCCATGGAGGTTGTACCAATTTTCAGTCCCACCAACAATGTGTAAGTGTTCCTTTCTCC
>CAUYPK010162597.1:0-13238 GCA_963574355.1 Loris lydekkerianus | reverse complement strand
GATGTGGAGAAAAGGGAACACTTCTACACTGCTGGTGGGAATGCAAATTAATACATTCCTTTTGGAAAGATGTATGGAGAACACTTAGAGATCTAAAAATAGATCTGCCATTCAATCCTATAATTCCTCTACTAGGCATATGCCCAGAAGACCAAGAATCACATCATAACAAAGATATTTGTATCAGAATGTTTATTGCAGCCCTATTCATAATTGCTAAATCATGGAAAAAGCCCAAGTGCCCATCGATCCACAATTGGATTAATAAATTGTGGTATATGTACACCATGGAATACTATGCAGCCTTAAACAAAGATAGAGACTGAGACTTTACCTCTTTCATATTTGCATGGATGGAGCTGGAACATATTCTTCTTAGTAAAATATCTCAAGAATGGAAGAAAAAGTATCCAATGTACTCAGCCCTGCTATGAAACTAATTTATGGCTTTCATATGAAAGCTATAACCCAGTTACAACCTAAGAATAGGGGGAAGGGAGAAAGGGAGGGGAGGGAGGGAGGTGGTGGGGAGAGGGAGGGGGGTTGGTGGGATTACACCTGCGGTGCCTCTTACAAGGGTATATGTGAACCTTAGTAAATGTGGAATGTAAATGTCTTAGCACAATAAGAAAATGCCAGGAAGGCTATGTTAACCAGTATGATGAAAATGTGTCAAACGGTCTATGAAACTAGTGTATGGTGCCCCATGATCACATTAATGTACACAGCTATGATTTAATAAAAAAAAAAAAAAAATTAAAATTAAAAAAAAAAATTACTAAAAGGTCCCTACTGGCTATATTCACCTTAGCTAAGCGTATCCGCATTCTCATGGCTTTCTTACCCTGTTGGCCTTCTCTTGTGCCCTGCTCTGTCTGTAGGACATGTGACTCCTGTCAAATAACAGCCAAATCCCCAAACAAGCCAGCTTTAGCTGGGATGATAAGAAGTCCTCTTTGCTTTACTCTTACAAGAAAAGCAAGAAATAACCTTCTGCTAACCAACTGCTTTTTGTTTCCTGTTTCCACTTTCTTCAGTTCTTTTCCCTATAAAGGAAACCTATAAAGCCCACCTCCTCTGTTCAGTTCATCACAACACCATTCTATTTTATGGACTAAAACATGACCAGATTTTAGAATTGCTAAAAAGCCAATTTTGTTTTAAACTAAAAAAAAATATCAATTCAGAAATAAATCTAACAAAAAATGTCCTACATAGTCTCTGCCTGGTATGATGGTGATAAACTAAAGAAATCTAAGTGGAGACATAGTCCATGTTTGTATATCAGAAGACTTGATATAGTAAAACTTTGAATTCTTCCACTCAAAGTATAGAATCTCAACTCAAATTCCAGAAAAGTTGCATGTCTGTATGTGTATAACTTGATAAGCCAATTCTAAATTTTACATAGAAATGCAAGATGCCAACAAAAGTCAAAGCAATCACAACAAGGAGCAAAGCCTAAGGACATAAGAAGATCTATTACAAAGCTGTGGTAGTTGAGGTTGTAATGTAGGTGAAAGGAGAGGAACAGTATCAAAAATTTAGGAACAAACTCACACACCGAATTTATGATAGAAGTAAAGTGTAGTACAAGGGGTGGGGGAGAGAAAGGCCTTTTCACATGATGCCTCTGGGTCAACTGAACATCCAAATGGAAAAAAAGTTAGCATTGACTTCTACTTTCTAGCTGATTTTAAAATGCTGTAATCTCCAGATAGAATGGGAACCTGAATGTGACTAGGAAAACAATTAAAGAAGTAAAGACTACACAGGAGAACATTCTCATAACTTTAGAGTAAACAAAGATTTCTCAAGCCTAACAGCTCTAGTCATTAAAGAAAACATTAATAAATTGGACTACCCCATTTACCTGTCTATCAACAGAAGCAATTAAAAGAGTGAAATGTCATGCCTGTGGGGTGGGAGAAGACACTTGCAATAGTTAGAATTCACAATGCATGTAATCTCCAGAATATGTAAAGAACTTCTGCAAATCAAGAAGAAGAAAACACAGTAGAAAGCTAAGCATTTCACAAAAGAAAACTTCCAAATGGCCACCCATATATGAAAAGATGCTCTGCTTCATTAATCATGGTAATAAAAATTAGAACCAAATGAAGTACCATTACACACCCAAAAGAAGTGTGAATCACCTAGAACTCTCACATACTGCTCACATAAATTGGTACAGCCACTTCAGAAAAAATGTTGACAATGTCTGCTAATGCTGCAGAAACTACCCAAGTGCCCTTCAATAGTCAAATGAAGAAAATACAATTCCATTTACAGTTTAAGAAAAGAGTAGTGAGAAAGGTCACAATAGTGGTTGTCCCCCAGGACAGAGGTAGAAGAAAGCAGTGTCTGGAAGGGAATACAATGGAAGCTTTCTGGGGAATAGTGGTGTTCTTTTTGTTAATCTGGGTACTAGTAGCAAGGGGGTGTTCATTTTGTGAAGTTTAATCAAGTTATATTTATTCTTGTATAAGCAAGCATATTTTCTGTTTTTCTGCTATCCTTAAAAAAAAAAAAAAAAAAAAAAAAGGAGTCTCTATGAAAACGTATCAAGGCAATTTTTTCAGTGAGAGATTAGTAAATGGTAGCAAAATTTTACATTTTTCATTCCAGAAACAATATATAATGCCAGCGGTTCACTTGTTTATGAAAAGGTAAGCTTCACTTTAATAATAGAAGTCCCAGCTTTGAAGTGAGCCGAACATGTGCTTGCATCTCACCTGAGCCACGGATTAAGCACAAACTGAGTTGTGTTCTCTTAACGCCTATTTCCAAATTCCTGGGCAAGAGTGTTGAATGGCTCAGCTGTTCAGGTTTGGTCCCCTGAAGACCTGAGGAGGCTCATAAATTTGGGAAGTTTTATTTCTCATAAATGTTTGCAGCCTATAGATAGCCGTTCTGGTGAGCTAGAGGGCCAAACGCTAGGGGAAGGGTACAGGAATAGGAATTTATGCTGAGCTGGACGGCCTAATATACATATTTAACAAGTTATGAGAAGAGTCATGAATATTAATGAAAGGAGAAATGTGCGCATACACGATTGAGCTTCGTGCCATCTCACCAGATCCAAGTTCAGAACATGGCAGCCTTGGTACAATCCAAGGGTGATGTTTTTGGTCCTCTGATGTCAAAACGTGAAGCAGAAGACGTGAAAGACCTCACTGTCTACACTCTGTAGAATGAATAGAACCTCCACAGAAGGTGTCTCTGATCAGGAAAGAATGCTGGTGAGTTGTATGTTGAAACTGCCAGAAGGGAGGAGTGGATCATGAGATCCGTTTCTGTTTAGCTCTTACAGAAGAAAGCCTGGTGCAAGAGGCAGATCTGACACCATCTCATTATGGAGAGAACTCAGTTCTGAGAGGTCTCCTTAGCCAAGGGAGGAGTGCCCACTCAGTCGGCTGGAGGATTAGGATTTTATTTTAGTTCACAGCCAGGGAGCAGGATCATGTTTTATAATCACAGACAGTCCTTCTGGAAGCATGTGAGAAACACAGAAAAGGCAATTCCCAGGGAAAAGTGACATTCATTTCGGTTATACTTATGTTCACTTATTTCCTTATTTCTTACGTGGTTATCATTAGAGTGCACAATACATTTAAAGCACAATGAACTCTGCCTGGCATATGGAAGGAAAAAATAAGATATATCTCACCCTTAAAATCTAAGCAACCAGATTGATTTCAGAGCAATGAAGCGAATTCCTTCTTTTTTCTCCTTCATAACCTCTGTTAGCCTGGGTTGCTCAAATACCTAGCTAGGCTAACAGAAAGAGCTTAGGACTTATTATTTATTAGCAGCACAATCCCATCCAGCAGAAGCCAGGGTCAAAGTCAGTGAAACAGGGAGGGTGAGAGAGCCAAAACAAAGATGCATACCGACCAGCCCTTGCCGAATGTGGAAATCGAACTGTGTAAGCTGTGCAAACAGCTGACTGGGACTGTCCCTCAAAGGAGACAAAGTGGGAATCATTTCTCTATCTACCATTTCCTCCTCCCAGTCGTCAGAGGGCCACCTGTTAGAAGATGAACCCCTCACATTCTGGGTACACACGCCTGGTAATGTCTGGGGAGCTCTCAGGACAGAGGCCAAGGAGTGCAGCGTGGGCAGAAGATGAAAAAAGGCAGATGGCACATGCAGCAAGAGCAGCCCACCCCAAATAGAGCCTGAGTGAGAGACTGGGGCAGAGGCGTGGGTGTGGGAGGACTGGCAGGAAAGATTGTAATTACCAGTACCTTCTTCCATGGCAAAAATAATATCAAATAAATCCGGAATTATCTCAAGTTTAATACAAGTGTGTGCCTTTGAACAATCTGTGCGTGAAAATCAAAAAGAAACATTGAATGTCTCCCTCTAGTGTCCAAACTGTTATTTTACAATTCCGTTGGATAGTACGTAGACAAGGAAATTTGAAAAAACGAAATGTTTTATATTCTAGAGGAAAAATATTTCAAATTGTTATGTGATATCATTTTTTTTAATATAAGGCAGGGGTCATCAAATGCCTTCTGGAACGGACATATGGTAAATATTTTAGGCACCCCAGAGCACATGCAGTCTTTGTTTTGTGTTTTGCTTTGTTTTATTTTAGCAATTCCTTAAAATATAGGAAAAGCATGCATCCAATATACTGAATAATAATACGAAACTAGTAGATGAACAACTACATGCCCACACAAAAGAAAAACACATTTTGTTCAAACACAATAGCTGAGGGGTTGTGGTAGGCACTCATCTATTTGGTACAAAACAGAGGTATATGGCACACTTCTTCGGTGAAGGGCTCAACTGTAACTTGGACTTTACCTAACAAATGCAAACAATGTAAACTAATCATACGTGACCTTATATTAACCTGAAATTTTAAAAATATAAAAATCATTCTTAGCACACTGACCATATAGACCACACAAAAAGCAGTCAGATTAGGTTATAGAGTTTGCTGACCTGTGTGAGGGATGCCACTTATTATTAAAGATAGTATTATGTACTTCTGTGTGTATTTATAATTGTTATTTAATTTATTTATTTTACATATTATATACTGATACATATGCTTCTAACATTATGATGCATTTTATCTTTATTTTTTTTTATTATAGATAAAAATATGCACCATAGATGTGGCCCAACCATTTTATCTTTAAAGGTAAATCTTTATAATGCCAAGTGCTTTTCAAATACTCTTTGTTTTTAATGTTTACTGTTAAACATAAAATTCTCAAGAATCCTGGCATTTTGGTACACTCCTAGAATTTGAAAGAACCTCTCCCTCAGCGCAGAAATTCTTAATACAGAATCTCTAAAAGATCTTTTTACTTCTGACCCAAATGTCTCCATTATGCTTCTTTTTACAACATCTCACCTGATACCTAGATGGCTCTAGTTGTTTAAATTTCTGAATGGCATGCACTTTGTTAAAATTCACTTAAAACTTCAGTCTACATGTAGGAATTCTGCTCTCCTGTCCAGTCCATCTTCCATACCATGTATTTTGGTTCCTAAATTCACCCACCAGATTTCTCTTCCTCTGAGACTTTGAGACACACTTGTAAGCACCAGGTTACAGGACCTGTCTTTATTCAGACACAGGACCTGGTTTTAATAATTATTAGTGTTAACTTAAGAGAGAGAGAACCAAAGAGAAGCATATGATAGAGTGGTTGAGTCCAGGTGCCGCAAACACAATAGTTGAGTTTAAATCCTGATTCCACCTCTATTACCTAACTGCATATTAACTTAACACCACTGTGCCTATTTCCTCATCTATAAAGTATGTGTAATAAACAACTGGTATAATTATTACAATCTTATTATAGATTTCTTGACAAGCTTATTTGAGATAACCAGTGTAAAATGTTTATGCAGTGCCTAGAACATCAAAAATATTTAATAACAGCTTATTATTTTATGAATTGAATCAATAATTATTCATATATATGATTTTAGTGGCCGATTTGCATGTCATCATAAAAATGTGCTAGGATTCATTTAACTAATCCCAACTGTGAGATAATTTTGCAATTTTGCCATTTTATAATTCAACAATGCAATGAGTATCTTTGTATATAAACCTTTGTCTCTAAATGAATTAAGATTTATTTCCAGATGTATAATTACTAGATCAGCGAACTAAAATATGGCTCAATTATTTTCAAAATTTTCACATCAGTTTGGCCTTCCCTCTGCAATTCCTGAGTATGACTGTCTAAGTGCATCCTCATGAGTACTCAGTGGCTAATTTTTTTCCATCACAATTGTTTTATTGTTACTTTAAAGACATAGTTGGATCTCATAATAATTTTATGATGCTTATTTTTTAAGTATTTGTTAATTCTAGGGGTATCAGTCATTCTTTTTTTATAGTCTTCTGTGTTTTTTACAAGAAAAGTGGAAAACAAACACAAAGAGAAGATGATGAAAGCCCAACTAAGCCCATACATTCTTAGCCAGCTTCTTCTCTGAAAGAAGAATTAGCCACATTCTTCTCTGCTGGCTCATTTCAATGGAGCTTTCTGACAACACTCTCACCAAGACACTCTGTTTTGATAGTAAATAACCAAACTGTCTTTTAACAGTTTAATTACAGGAATATACACATGTGTTGTAGCTTTGAGGAGTCTTCTAGTAACAACAACAAAAGAATACATGTCCTATTTTCTCTGGAATATATGTATACATCTTTGAGCACAGTAAAACAACTGCTCTCTACCTTTATTTAACACGTGACAACATTTGCACTTAAGTCATTTTTAATAATCACTTTAGGAGATTCTATTCTGGGGGCATTTATTTCTATAGATTGCCTTAATTTTTACTATTTCTATCATCTTTGAATTAAGGCAGAGTTTTTTGATAATACAGCTACTGAGTATATATTGGTAAAGCTCTAAGATAATTTTAAAGTCATTTTACCCCCCTCTTCCCACATAAATTGACCCAAATTAAATAAACTCCTATAAAAATATATAACATAGATTGTATTAAAGATATATAATAAACGTCCTATACAAAATTTAACTAGGGTAAGGACTAACAAAATTTAAGAATCAGAAGTAATTACCAAATATCATTATATATTATATGACAAAAACAGACAAGTACATATCTTAAACTTTTTGTTGTTTAACTGCATGCATGTTGAAAAGTACATCCCTCCACATCATTAATTAATAAGGAAATGCAAATCAAAACCACAATTAGATATTACTTTGAACCCAATAGGATGGTTGTTATCAAAAAGAAAGAAAACCAGTGTTGATGAGGATATGGGAGAAGTGAAATCCTTACACATTGCTGGTAGGGAATTTAAAATGATGTTGTCACTTTTGACACATTAACTGACAAAATGAGATAGAAAATACAGAAATAAACCCACACATCTGTGGTCAATTAATTTTTGAAAATGGTGCCAAGAACACATAATGTGGAAAGAACAGTCTCTTCAAAAAATGGCATTGTGGAAATGGGGTATACACATGAAAAGAATAATAATGAACCCTTATCTCACTCCTTCTACAAGAATCAATTCAAAATGCATTAAGGACTTAAAACATAAGACCCAAAATGTTTAAACTACCAGAAGAAATTATAGGAGAAAAACTCCATAGCACAGATCTGGGCAATGAGAAGACCCTAAATGCACAGGCAACAAAAGCAAAAAAAAGACAATCAAGATTGCATTAAGCTAAACAGCTTCTGCAAAGCAAAAGATAAAAGTCACAGAGTAAAGAACAATCCACAGATTGGGAGACAATATCTGCAAATTATAGATCAGATGGGGGATAACACTGAAAAATACCAAGAAACTAAAACTACTCAATAATAAATAAAAAAAAAAAAGCCTTACCAAAAAATAGAAAGAAACTTAATAGACATTCTTTAAAAGAAGACATACAGTTTGATGAAAATATTACAAATTGTATATAAAACCAGCACATTGTACACCATTATTGCATTAATGTACACAGCTATGATTTAATAAATAAATGAAGACATACAAATAAATGGCCTACAAAGATATTAAAAAAAAAAAAAAAAACCCAAGTTCAACATCTCTAATCATCAGACAAATGCAACTTAAAACCCCAAGGAGATATCACTTCACATCTGCTAGATTTGTTGGTATCAAGAAGATGAAAGATAATACTGGGAAGCCAAGGTGGGTGGATTACCTGAGCTCACAAGTTCGAGACCAGCCTGAGCAATAGCAAAATCCCTCATCTCTAAAAATAGCCAAGCGTTGTGGTGGGCACCTCTAGTCCCAGCTACTGAGGACACTGAGGCAAGAGAATCACTTAAGACCAAGAGTTGGAGGTTCCTGTGAGCTATGATGCTACAGCACTTTACGGAGGGTGACAAAGTGAGACTCTATCTCAAAAAAAGATGAAAAAGAGATAATAAATGTTGGTGAGAATGTAGTGGAAAAGGAGGCTTGTACATGATGCCATTGTAAATGAGTACGGCCACTTCTAAAAACAGTATGAAAATGTAGTACCCAGTCAAAGGACCCCTAAATGCCCCTAACTGTCTCAGCCTGAGTCCCCTGCACATCTCAAACCCCCCACCTTGGGTTAATTCATCAAACAGGTTTCAGAATAGAACAAGGAAGTTCCCTTAGTTACCAAAGACTCCTAGCTACAGGTAAAACAATGGTGGAACTTACCCCAACCCCCTAGCAATGGCTAAACAATGGTGGAAAGCTAACTCAAGCAAAATTTCCCAAGCCAAGTTTGTCCCCATGCCAGCTGCCAAGATGTAACCCCTTAACTCACTGTAACTGGTGCCAAACCCCCTGACTCACTGTAACCCCACCTGTGCCAACCACCACACTGTAGCCCCCCTGAGCCAACTCTGTAATCCCACCCCTGGGCTAACCGGCCACGTTCTGCTTCTGTGTTCGTTCGCTTGCTTGCCACATAGCAACAAAAAAAGGTATAAAAGGCAGCCTGCTTTTCTCTTCGGGTCCATTTGCCCTTCAGGGCAGTGACCCACCTGTGCAGGTGTAATAAAATCACCATCTGATTTATACCTGAAGTGGGGGTCTGAGTTGTTCTTCAAGTGGCACATGAGTACAACAAAAACCCTTCCAAAAACTAAAAATGCCAGTATGAAAATTCTTCCAAAAACTGAAAATACAATTACTTTATAATCCCACTACTGGGTATATATTTAATTCAAAGGAACTGAAATCAATTTGCCAAAGAGATATCTGCACTCCCACACCCACTGCAGCTTTATTCACAGTATGGAAAGGATGGTAGTGCCCATCAGTGGATGAATGGATAAAAACATGTGGTCTATATACATAATAGAACACTATTCAGTCATTAAAAACAGGAAATTCTGTCATTTGCAACATGGGTGAACCTAGAGGACATTATGTTAAATTAAATAAACCAGGAATAGAGTGACAAATATTGTATGTTCTCACTTATATGTGAAATCTAAAAAAAAATTGACTCACAGAAACAGAAAGTAGAAAGGCGTTTCCCAGAGGCAGGGAGGTGGGGAAGAGGGAGATGTCCATCAATGATATGACATTCCAGTGGGATGGGAGGAATAAGTTCTGGTGATCTATTGTACAGCATGGTGACTACGATGAATAATAATGTATTGTATATTTCAAAATAGCTAGAAGAGAGGATTTTTAAATGTCCTCAAAACAAATATTTGAGACGATGGATATGTTAGTTAACCTCACTCGATCATCCCACAACATCACACATAATGAAATATCACATCATACCCTGTACACACACACAATTATTATTTGCCAATTAAAAGCAAAATTTTAATGGTAAACTTTATGATGTGAGTTATATTTCAATAAATTGTTACTTAACCAAAAGGTGAAAAAGTCATAAACCATAAGTGTACAGCTCAGTGTGTTTTCACAATACTCCATATGAACAGTACCTAGGCCTAGTGGTAGAATATTCCTAGTGTGCCAGCAGTAGCGTTCTTACCTCCCTCCTCCCTCCAGTCAATACTTCCACATTCTCCTGACATCCCAAATTAATTTTTCCTAACTTGGTCTTTACATGAGTAGAATTACAACAACATGCTCTTTGCCTCTGGCTTAGCATTGTACTTGTCAATTTCTTCCATACTGCAGGATGGTTCATTCATTCTCACGGCTGCGTATTTTTCCATTCTATATACACCCCTAAGCTTTATATATTCTACACTTGATGCATGCTTAGGTTGTTCCCAGGTTTGGACTACTGCAAATAGCGCCACTGTGAATATTCTTGAACATATATGTGCTACTTTTGGAGAATATTTGTGTGTATTTCTGTTGGTTACATTCCTGAAAATGGATCGCTAGAACCTGGGTTACACATAAGCTCAGATTTAGTGACCTCTGTCAGTTTTCTGAATTGGTTGAATTCATAAATTTACTGACAGGAGCGTATGAAAATTCCAGTAATTGCACATCTTTGTACATGCTTTGTAATTTGTAACTTGTTAGTTTTTGTAATACCTTTGGGTATATAGTGATTGTCATTGTGAATTACATTTATGTTTACTTGTAGAGCAATGAAGCCAGCCATCTTTTATACGACCATTTCAATTTCTATATAAATTTCAGAATCAGCTTTACACACACGCACAGAGAGAGACCTCTGCTGGAATTTTAGGTTAGGATTGGATTTCATCAGTTTTGAAAATTTAAAATCTTGTCAATATTTACACTTGTAATTTATGAACATGCTGTGCCTCTACATTTCTCTGTAATATCTGTAAAGGTGAATATTAGTCTTCCACACATCGTATTAGTTCATCCCTAGGTGTATAATGCTTTAAGTATCAACAATCCTTTCTGAGAGACTATATGTCTATCAGGATTCCAAAAGGATGAGAAGGAACATTCACATTAGGATAAACGTATCATTTACAACAAGATTATTTACAACATGGAGAGTAGACATAGGGGTGGCTCCAGTGATAGTAACTAACAGCTATTACTGTCACCAGAGGCTGACATAAAGGAGTGGTTTCAAGAGCCCAAATCTCTTGGGGACAACGGAAAGCAGAGCATCCACTCTCCTCCACTTGAGAGCCCCGGGCTTATGTCCCAAGTTGTCTGCATCCCTCCCAGTGGAGAGGCAGGTGCACAGCAGGGTCTCCAGAAATAAAGCCGTTCAGAGTTTTTAAAGGTAGGAAGAAAGTTGGATTTTGCAGAAGCAACTGCAGAAGGGGCTGAATTTAATGTTCGGATCAGAGTGAGTGGGACACAGGCAGCAAGGTCCTTGAATTTCACCATCATTCTGGCGTTATCACTTCTCCCTCTCCATAGGCGGTGGGCTCTTCTGTGTGATGCATGCTTGTGTGGAAGAAACAGACATAGTTAAACACACCTGGATGCAAATCCCAGCCACTTGCTGACCATGTGACTTTGGGCAACCCCTCCCCCTGCCCATTGTGCTCAGATGAGCAATTTTCTCATCTGTAAAATGGAGCACTACAGACATGAAAGGATGTCTTGTCAGCTTAACCTGATAATGAGCTGTGAAGAGCTTAACCTGATAATAAGCTGTGAAGCGTGTACTTCTTTAGTGGAGAGTACCCATGCTCTATTTTTGCATATTTTAATTTTAGACTGAAGAGGCTATGTAAGATATTATCAGGCAGATGTCATATTCAGCTAACGTTATCAACATATATTTTATAACTCGCACCTGCCTCACTCTGGATGTGGGTTTCATGTGCATCTGTTTCCACCATAAGCTCCTCCACAAACCCAGTATGTGCAGCATTAGAGCACTGAACATGATAATTAATGACCTTATCACGGCTGGTCTAGGTTTTCCCTGACCCCATCTGCTAGTTTTCTAGGGCCATCTTGACAAATTTACAAAATCTTGATGTCTTAAAACAATGGAAATGTTTTCTCTCACAGAGCTAGAGGCCAGAGCCTGGAATCAGTTTCTTCCAGCCACGATCAGGGTGCTGCAGGCTGAGTGCCCCCAGAAGCTCTAGGAGACAGTCTGCTCTTTGCCTCCTCCAGCTTCTGGTGGCTGCAGCTTTCCTTGGCTTGTGGCCACATCACTCCTGTCTCTATCTGTGTTCACATGTGTTCTCCACTATTGTTTATATTTAATCTCTGGCTCTGGAGTGGTACCTGTGGCTCAAAAGAGTAGGGCACCAGCCCCACATATTGGAGGTGGCGGGTTGAAACCCGGCCAGGCTGAAAACTGCCAAAAAAAAATCTCTGCCTCTGTCTTATAAGGACACCTATGACTGCATTTAGGGCCCATCTGGTTTATCCCAATAATAATCTCCCCACCTCAATATCCTCAATTTACATCTGCAGAGGCCCTTTTTCCAGATGAGGTTAACATTCAGAGGTTCTAAAGAATAGGAAATGACATCTGGGAGGCCATACTAAGTTATTTAACCATAAAGTACCCATGCTTTCTGCATATATGCTCGATGAAACCCCCTCCTCCTTTTCACTCTCCCCCACCCCGACCTCATGATCACTAATCACTTTCTTAAGTAAATCCAGTGCCAACTCCATCCAGGTTTCCAAGGGCGTATACAGGGGGGCCTTCATTCAGGATTTGCTTAAAAACCTGTTTTGTTCCTCATTCTTCTGCAGAAGGAAGGACACAGCTGGAGACAGCCCCTAACCATCTGGAGAGAAGTGGTCTCTACAAGGAATAGTCACTCATTGATATTCTTTGGACCTCTGATTGTTTTTAGGGACTGTGCCTTTGGCCCTCCTGGAGGGTATGGGCAGCCCCCAGCTCAAATAACATCCACTTTGACATCCCAATTCACCCTTTCAATTTGTTGGGAGGTATATTTGGTATGGGCTGAATGAGGTGACAAAACTCTCCAACGTATAGAAATGAGTATAATTTTGTTTGTATTTTCCTTAGTTAAGTTCATAAGACATTTGAAATGTTTTGAAAACTTTTATATAATGATAATTTTCTAGTTATATCTTGACTCAGCAGATGGAATAAATCTCTTATTTATATGCAGTTGTCTGTATAATTTGGGACAGAAATATTAGATGTTTGCCCCCCTGTTGAGGGCTGCTGGCAAAATCCACTTTCTCACTTGTTTCTTTTTTTTTTTTTTTTTTTTTTTTTTAACATTATAACTTTTTTCAAAAAAAAACTACCCAACAGAGAAAATTGTAACCAAAAAGGGAAGTATAACCACAAAAAAAACAGTGGTGAATAAATTAATTAAGGGCCCAGAACAAC
>CAUYPK010162596.1:0-29755 GCA_963574355.1 Loris lydekkerianus | reverse complement strand
TCAAACATTTCTTTATAGTTGGAATCTTCTGCAGTAGCTACCTTATGGTTTCTTGGGGGGTGGGGTTGCTCTGAACAGGTTTTTCTTGTTGCCAGGATTTTCCTGATGTTTCTGCATCATGAGTATTATCTTTAATTGTTTTTTTTTTTTTTTTTCCTTAATTTTCCATTCACTTCCTCTTGCTCTTGAAGTTACTGTGCTTCTGATCTGAGGTTTCGATGAGTCCTTTTGGTACAGCATTAAAAGAATGAGAAGATTGAAGAGCAAGAAAAGAAAAAAATTTAAAAAAGAAAAAGCAGAGGTGAGTAAAAGAGAATATTAGCAAAAAGAAGAGAGGTACAGAAAGAGGGAGATAGGAGCAATATAGGTGTGCAGTAGGGTACTTTGACCCAACCTTAAAATCATCCAATCTCTGGGGGTGCCAGGTTGGGTGGTTCCCTTGAGGTCAGCAGCTCTTTGCTAGGCTGTTCGGACACAGTACCCCACCTCCACCAAGTAGAGAGGAAAGACAAAAATGCTATAAATCAAACCAAAACAAGCAAACAGAAAACTTTTCCGGATAAACTTGGGTGAAATACCAAATAATAGGGGTGGAAACACTTTCAAGAATGAAGTTTTAATTGTTAAAGAAGGTAACAATGGAAAATTATATATAAACTAGAAAAATGAAGAAAGTAGAGAAAGAGAAATAATCTAGAGGGAAAATGTTGAAATTATTTAGGTTGTTTTTTGGCTACCACATTCATACCAGAATGTGGTATATAGATTAAACTGCCCATCTATTTCATTCCTAGGAATATTGTGATCAATTAACCACTGACAAAGATCCCTGCAGGCCAAAGCATTCTGATTAACTGGTATGTCCCTGCTGCCCTCATCTTTGGGGTTAAGGGTTGTCACTTGGCCTCAGCTACTTTGGGATGCCATTATTCTCAGTAAAATCAAGGCACCTACCTCAATGGTGGCATTCCCTATATTTATCCCTGACCTACGAAGGAGAGCAGCCACAGAACTTTTCATGGATGCATTACTCTGCTCACTAAAATAATGTCTCTTGGGCTTTCTCAGGGAATATAGTTGGGTTGTAGGTGTGCAGGTTGCAGAGGATAAATCCACTCCAGTCTTATTATCTTCCTAAGATTTTGGATTCTGCTTACAAAAAAATGCCACTGAAGGCTCTGTGCATGTAGCTCAGTACGTAAGGCGCTGGCCACCATACATTGAAGCTGGCAGGTTCAAGCCCAGCTCGGGCCTGCTAAACAGTGACAACTGCAAACAAAATAATAGTGTTCTGGTGGGCATCTGTGGTCTTAGCTACTCGGGAGGCTGAGGCAAGAGATTAAGCACAAGAGTTTGAGGTTGCTGTGAGCTGTGTCAAAAAACAACAACAAAAAAATGCCAGTGAAAATCTAGTATCTCAACTTCATTAAATGTAGGCTATCATTGAGCCTTGAGTTTGTTTTTTTTGCTGGGGCTGGGTTTGAACCCGCCACCTCCAGCATATGGGACCGGCACCCTACTCCTTTGAGCCACAGGAGCCGTCTGAGCCTTGAGTTTTAATCAACTACCAAGTAAGCCATTTAAAGACATCTTTAGCTGCATAAGCTAACACATGAAGTTTAGAATCTCTTAAGTCATTAAATTTGAAATGTCCGATTTTGATCAAAAGTTCGGTTTATTATATCTGACATAAGAAGCACTATAATTAATCAAAATATATCCCTGAACTGTCAACACAGTGTTTTTTTTTTTTTTTTTTTTTTTTTTAGAGACAAAGTCTTACTTTGTCACCCTCGGTAGAGTGCTATGGTATCACAGCTCACAGCAACCTCCAGCTCTTTGGGGTTAGGTGATTCTCTTGCCTCACCTCTTGAGTAGCTGGGACTACAGGCACCTGCCACAATGCCCGGCTATTTTTTTGTTGCAGTTTGGCCAGGGCTGGGTTTGAACCCGTCACCCTTGGTATATGGGGCTGGCACCCTACTCACTAAGCCACAGGCGCCACCCAAGAACTGTCAACACAGTTTTGCCACCTTAATATAGCTTGTATGTGCCAGCAGTGAAGAAGCCTGGAAAGTGAGTGGCTGTGAAATCATTAAAGGCGTTTGTTCCACAATTTTTTTTTTCTTTTGAGACAGAGTCTCATTCTGTTGGCCAGGCAAGAGTGTTACTACCTCAGTCATAGTTAACAGCAACCTCAAACTCCTGTGTTCAAGTGATCCCCCTGCCTTAGCCTCCTGAGTACCTGGGACTATAGGTGCCTGCCACAATGCCTGCTAGTTTTTCTATCTGTAGTGTTGATGGGGTCTTGAACTCTTGACCTCAAGGAGATTCCTACTTGGGCCTCACAGAGTATTAGGATTATAGGCATGAGCCGCTGTGTCTGGCCCATAGCTTTTTTTTTTTTTTTTTTTTAAATTGAGGCAAGAGTCTTACTTTGTCACCTTTGGTAGAGTGCCATGGCGTCATAGCTCCCAGCAACCTCAGATTCTTGGGTTCAAGTGATTCTCTTGCCTCAGCCTCCCTAGTAACTGAAGCTACAGGTGCCTGCCACAATGCCCAGCAATTTTGTTTGTTTGTTTGTTTAGCAGGCCTGGGCTGGGTTTGAATCCACCAGCCCCGGAGCATGTGGCCAGTGCCCTAACCACTGTACTACAGGTGTCCAGCTTGGCCCATAGCTTTTTTTTTTTTTTTTTTTTTTTTTTTTGAGACAGTTTCATGTCGTTGTCCTCAGTAGAGTGCCATGGTGTCATAGTTCACAGCAACCTCAAACTCCTGAGCTCAAATGATCCTCTTGTCTCAGCCTCCTGAGTAGCTGGGACTATAGGCGCTCACTACAATGTTCAGCTATTTTTAGAGATGGGATTTTGCTCCTGGTAAGGTTGGTCTTGAACTCTTGAGCTCAAGCAATCCACATGTCTCAGCCTCTCAGAGTGCTAGGATTACAGATGTGAGCCACTGGGTCTGCGGGCTCTTGCTTTTTGAGAATTGAATATTTTTCCTTGCAGAAAGTGGTATAAAGCCTGAAAGAAGTGGTAGTTAGTTGGTGTAGGTCTTGGTGAGTATGGTGGATGACAGATGAGTTTTCCATGTCCAGCTTCTGTAGTTTGAGCCTTGTTGTTTGTGTGACAGCATTCTCTTGCAAGAAGATTGGTGTGTCTCCTTGACCGATCTTGCTGCTTAATGCAAGTATAGTCATCATGTCATCCAGTTGGTTGCAGTAGACATCCATTACAATTGATTGACCAGGTTTCTGAAGCTGGAGTGGATAATATCAACTCTGGACCACTGAACAGGCACCTTTACCTTTTTTTAGATGTTTCAGGATCCCATTCTTTCCCATTAATTGCCTTTACTTCACACAAGAAACTTGATGAAACTGATTTTACATTCCAGCATTTTGCACAATTAAATTTTGTATTTGCTTTTTAGTAATCAACCTGTGTGGCTGTAAGAATTAAGAGGCTTTTTTAAAAAGGACATCGTGAAAGCTCTCTGATTCTCCACCTGTAAGTTGAGCTGAGTTAATATAACTGAACTTGTTATTTTCTTGAGGAACTGCATAAGAGCTCAGGGCAGTGGTTCTAAACCTTCCTAGAGCCGTGAGCCTTAAATATTCTGTGGGTCGTGACCCACAGGTTGAGAACCACTGTCTTCGTGAATCCATCTCACGTAACAGACTCTGTATCCATCGTTACCTTAATAGTTAAGTGCAGTTACACTTGGGTTCCCAAGGTACTGTCAGTTGGCACATGATCCCAATCAACTATAGATGATGGCTTAATTAACCTAGGTGATGCCTCTAGGCTAGGTGCGGTGCCTGACGCCTGTAATCTCAGCACTGGGAGGCTGAGGCAGAGGGATCGCCTGAACTCAGGAGTTCAAGACCAGCCTGCGCAAGAGCAAGACCCCCGTTTCTAGGCTCGGCGCTTGTAGCTCAGTGGCTAGGGCGCCAGCCACATACACCAGAGCAGGCGGGTTCAAATCCAGCCCAGGCCAACTACAACCAAAAATAGCCGGGCGTTGTGGCAGGTGCCGGCAGTCCCAGCTACTTGGGAGGATGAGGCAAGAGAATCTCTTAAGCCCAAAAGTTTGAGGTTGCTGTGACACCATGGCAGTCTACTTGAGACTCTGTCTCAAAAAAAAAAAAAAAAAAGCACTATCACCGGCCCTTCCTTGAATTAAAACGCCAGCCTCCTAGCCCCCCACCTCCTACCCTCCCAGGAGTGGGAAACCCAGTTATTTGTTCCTTTGCAAAAGCTTGGTGTGATCTTGGCTTTTGCATTTTAAAGAGCTATTTTTAAAAAGCAGAATATGCAGTAGAAATGGTATGTAGCCCATAGAGCCTAAAATCTTACCTGCTGTGTTACAGAAAGATTTGCCAATCCCTATTGAAGATTTTTCAGTGCAGTTTTGAGAGAACAGCATTTTCTGCATTACTTTTGCTTGTTGATCTCTTTAAACTAGATAGTCATTTTTATCTGAACATAAAGGCCTTTTGTCATATTTTTCCCCCTTGAGTGTCTTAAATATGCTTTTTTTTTTTTTTTTTTTTTTTTTAACCATTATTGGGAAAGCCTGATGGCAGTCTGATTTTTTTACCTTATAAAAGTTTGTGGTCTTTGGGGTGGCGCCTGTGGCTCAAAGGAGTAGGGTGCTGGCCCCATATGCCGGAGGTGGCAGGTTCAAACCCAACCCTGGCCAAAAAAAAGAAAAGTTTGGTCTTTTCATCCCAATGCCCAAGATTTTTTTCCCCCCTTTAAAATCTAATAATTTTATTAGACTCTGTCTTGGTGTTGATTGCTTTGAGTTGAATTTTTCAGGTATGCAGTGCATCCTTTTCATACCATATATACTCGAGTATAAGCCAAATTTTGTGCTGGAAAAACTTGGCTTATACTCGAGTATATACGGTATATTGTTTCTTTTTTTTAATTTTAGGAAAGTTTTCTTCCAAGCATAGTTTTTAGTATTTTTCTGTATCATTGTCTTGTTTTTCTTCTTTGGTGACTTCTATCATATGCTCAGTATTTGTCTTTTTTTCTTGAATCCTTTCTGTCTTTTTTCTTCATTTCTGTTTTACTCTTTTTCTCTTCATTTTTATTTATTTATTTATTTTCCTTTGAGATAGGTTCTCACTCTGTTGCCTGGGTTAGAGTATGGTGGTATCATCATAGCTTACTTTTACTTCAAATTCCTGGGGTCAGGCACTCGTCCTGCCTCAGCCTCATGAGTGGTTGGGACTACAGGTATGTACCACTGTGCCTGGCTAATTTTTTTTTTTTTTTTTTTTCTTTTTTGCAGTTTTTGGCGGGGGCTGGGTTTGAACCTGCCATCTCTGGTATATGGGTCTGGTGCCCTACTCCTTTGAACACAGGCTCCGCCCTCCCTGGCTAATTTTTTAAGTATTTTGTAGAGATGAGGTCTTGCCATTGCCCAGACTGGTCTCAAACTCCTGGGCTCAAGCCATCCTCCTGCCTTAGCCTCTTGAGATAGCTGGGACTACAGGTTCATACCACCATGTCCAGTCTGACTTTTATCTTCTATTTTTAAGGCATTGTCTGTTATGTTTCTTTGTTCTTCTAATTTAGTCTTTCTGAAATGATTTTGTCATTTCTTTCCAGAGTTCTGTTACCATATTTCTTTATTTTTCTAATTCACATTTGTGATATTTGTTTAGTTGTCTGGGCATTTTAAAAAGTTCTTTTTAGTTTTGAAAAACATTTGGTTGGGGCTTTCATTTATTTTATGGTAACTTCTTTTTTTTTTTTTTTAATCTATACATATATTGTTCCGTTTCATACTCTTTTTCCTAAAATAACTTTGTTTGCAATTCAGTAACAATTTTTTTGTTTATTTTTTTTTGGAGACAGACTTTCATTTTGTCACTGGTAGGGTTCACAACAACCTCAAACTCTTGGACTCAAGCAATCCTCTGGCCTCAACATCCTGAGTAGCTAGGACTATAGGCGCCTGCCGCTATGCCTGGCTCTAGCTTAGTTAGGCTGGTCTGAAACTCCTGAGCTCAAGTAGTTCTCTTGGCTCTGCCTCCCAGAGTACTAGGATTGCAGGTGTGAGCCATTGCGCTTGGCCTTTTGGGGTATTTTTATGTAAAATTAATTTTCTTCAGCTTCTAGAAGGGTAGCGTTTTGGGGGTTAGATTTCCTAACTTCATCGCTGTAGTGTGCCTACACTGTTTTATACTTTCTGAGATCTTCTTTCTCTTTGCCCATTTTTATCTGGCTCTTTTTTTTCCTGTTACATGCTACTTTTGATCTTGACCATGTCAGTTTAGATTCTCTTCCTAGCAGTATCTTCTCAGTTTGGGACTTAGTCCTGGTAGGGAGTTTTGCTTGGTTTTGACCTCTGTGAACTTTAAAGGAGAGTTTTGGAGTTCTTCTGTTCTCAAATCCATTAGAATATCCTATTCTTGGGCGGCGCCTGGGGCTCAATGGGTAGGGCATCGGCCCCTTGTACCAAGGGTGTGGTTCGAACCCGGCCCCAGTCAGCTAAGACAGCAGTGACAACTGTAACAAAAGTAGCCGGGAACTGTGGCAGGCACCTGTAGTCCCTGCTACTCAGGAGGCTGAGGCAAGAGAATCGCTAAAGCCCAAGAGCTAGAGGTTGCTGTGAGCTGTGATGCCATAGTACTCTACTGAGGGTGACAAAGTAAGACTCTGTCTCTTAAAAAAAAAAAAAAGAAGAAATTACTCAAGTACCGTATGTAGCTGATAATGATTGGTTCTTTCTTAAACCTTGAGGTTTATGGTGTACCTTGTCACTTAAATTTGTTGTAGTTTTTGTCTGGGTTTTTTTGGTTTTGCTATTCTAAGTGTTTGTTACTCCTTTCCCAAAATTCAGAGGAAAATAGTCTTCATTGCTTTACCTGATTATAAAAGTTACCTAGGATTTTGTTGTTGTTGTTTTCTTTTTTTTTTGAGACAGAGTCTCACTCTGTTGCCCTGGATAGAGTGCTGTAACATCATAGCTCACGGCACCTTCCACCTCCTGGGTTCAAGTGATCCTGCTGTCTCAGCCTCCCAAGTACCTGGGACATTTCGTAGGGTTTCAAACATTTAAATGTCTTATATGAAAGTTACTCATAACCTGGGCAGTGCCTGTGGCTCAGTGAGTAGGGCGCTGGTCTCATATACCAAGAGTGGCGGGTTTGAACCCAGCCCCAGCCAAACTGCAACAAAAAAAATAGCCGGCGTTGTGACAGGGGCCTGTAGTCCAGCTATTCTGGAGGCTGAGGCAAGAGAATCGCCCAAGCCCAAGAGCTGGAGGTTGCTGTGAGCTGTGACTTCACAGCACTTTACCGAGGGCGACAAAGTGAAACTCTGTCTCTAAAAAAAAAGAAAGTTACTTATAACCTTATCTCCATAAGTAGTCGCTGTTAATACAGTAGAACCTCTGTAAGCTGACCACCCAGGGGACTGCATCAATCTGTTTACCATATGGAGATAGTCAACATAAGGCCAACAGTACTGATCTGTACATGTGGTGAATGTCTGGTCTATGAAAATTAGATCAACTTGAGGTGGTCAATGTAGGGAGGTAGTCAACTGTAGAAGTTTTCCTGTAATTTGGAATATATACCTTCTACTCTTTAATACATATGACACATACTTATTTTATAAAATTAATGACATAGTAAGTTAAAAAATTAGAGCAGGCAGCCTCATTTGGGAGAGGAAAATGTTGTGAGTGACGGAAAGCAGGGGACAGTGACATGTTAAGAGTGGTATGTGAATTTGGAGGGAAATGTTGATTGGGTTTGGGAGAGGTTCTGAAGTACAGATGGAGCTTCCTTAGTATCAATGCTAAGGTCATTGAATCAGAGAAATGAAACAGGATGACTTAATTAGTTATTGCCATCCTTCTAAGAAGTTTGTATTAAAAATGTATATTTAAATTATGTACAATGTAATCTATCAGGCCTTAAAATTTTATTTTCTGCTTATCAAAGCAATATATAATTACTTTAAAATTTTGAATATTACAGAACTGTTGATAATTGAGATATCAATTCTTACATATACACATACATACTATTTATAATTGAATAGATGTATATCCTCGGTTTAAAGAGATATGTTTCAAGTCTAATTGGGTCTTTTTTTAAAAATTTCACGTTAATGTGAAACCAGGTACAGACAACCAGGTCACAATATTTGAATTTGTTAGGTAGAGTCCGTCTCATAGTTGTGTCCTGCAGCCAAAAAGTGTGCCATACACCCCTACATTGTGCCCAGTAAGTGGGAGTAATCCAAACCTCCCTTTCCTCTTCCCCCTCTCTTGTTCTCCCTCCTCCCAACTTGAAATGAGTTTTTCTCCTATGTAGGTGCATATTAGATTGTCGACTGCTTCGTATTAGTATTAAGTACGTTGGATATTTGCTTTTCCATTCTTGTGTTACTCTTACTAAGAAGATTGTGATTCAACTCTGTCCAGGTTAATACAAAAGATCTAAAGTAAAGAAATGGCTGAATAGTGTTCCATGGTGTGCATATACCAGTTTGTTAATCCATTCCTGTGTTAATGGGCATTTAGGTTGTTTCCACATCTTGGTGTTTGTAAATTGAGCTGCGATAATGATCTAGTGCAAACGTCCTTATGATAAAATGATTTTTTTTCTTCTGGCTAGATCCTAGTAGTAAATTGTGTAGGATCAAATGGGAGGTCTACTTTGAGTTCTTTGAGGATTCTCCATACTACTTTCCAAAGTGGCTGTATTACCGTATATACTCGAGTATAAGCCGAGTTTTTTCAGCACAAAATTTGTGCCGAAAAACCTGAACTCGGCACAAATTTTGTGCAGAAAAAACTCGGCTTATACTTGAGTATATACGGTAGTTTGCAGTCCTAACAATAGTATAAAAGTGGTTCCCCTCTCTCCACATCCAGGCAACTTTGGGATTTTTGTGGGCCAGTCTTACTGGAGTTAGATGATATCCCAGGATGGTTGTGTTTGCATTTCTCTGATGATTGGGGAATGATGAGAATTTTTTTGTATGTTTGGTAGTCATTTGTCTGTCTTCCTTAGAGAAGTTCTGTTCATGTCTCTTGTCCAGTGATAGATGGGATTGTTTGCTCTTTTTATGTTGATTATTTTGAGTTCTCTGTAGATCCTAGTTATCAAACCTTTGTCAGATTCATAACATAGAAATATTTTTTCCCATTCTGAACATTGTTTGCTTTGTTTGTTGTATCCTTAGCTGTGCAGAAGGTTTTCAGTTTAAGTCCCATTTGTTTTTTTGTTGTTGTTGCAATTGCTACAAAACCTTCTTCATACCATCTTTCCCCAGGTCAACATCCTCAAGAGTTTTTCCCACACTTTTCATCTAGGATATTTATTGTTTGATGCCTTAAATTTAAATTTTTATTCATCTTGGAGAAAGGTGTGGGTCCAGTTTCAGTCTTTTACATATGGTTATCCAGTTCTCCCAGCACCATTTATTGAATAGGGATTCTTTTTCCCAGTGTATGCTTAGGGTATTAGGGTTAGTTGTTTGGTTTATCAAAGATCAGATGGCTAAGGGCGGCACCTGTGGCTCAGTGAGTAGGACACTGGCCCCATATACCGAGGGTGGCAAGTTCATACCTGGCCCTGGCACAATTGCAACAAAAAATAGCTGGGCGTTGTGGCAGGCACCTGTAGTCCCAGCTACTCAGGAGGGTGAGGCAAGAGAATCGCCTAAGCCCAAGAGCTAGAGGTTGCTGTGAGCTGTGACATAATGGCACTCTACCAAGGGTGATGGAGTGAGACTCTGTCTCTTAAAAATAAATAAATAAATAAACCAAAAAGATCAGATGGCTATAAGAGACTGGTTTTCTATTTGGTTCCAAATGTCTGTGTCTCCATTTTTGTTCTAATATCATGCTGTTCTGATCAGTATGGACTTGTAATATAGCCTAAAGTCTGGTAGAGTGATGCCTGTAGCTTTGTTTTTGTTACTAAAAAATTGCCTTGGCTATATGGTTTTTTTCTGGTTTCATATGAAATGAAGAACTATTTTTTTCCAGTTCTTCAAAGTATGATATTGATATTTTAATGGGGATTGCATTGAATCTGTAGATTGCTTTGGGAAATATAGACATTTCCCAAATAATGTTGATTCTTCCCAGCCAGGAGCATGGTATGTTTTTCCATTGGTTAATGTCTTTTGCCACCTTCTGTTTCTTTTCTTAGGGTTTCATAATTCTCTTTGTAGAGGTCCTTCACCTCTTTAGTTAGACATATTCCTAGGTATTTCATTTTCTTTGAAGCTACTGTGAAGGGAATTGTATCTTTGATTAGCTTCTCAACTTGGGTGTTATTGGCATATAGAAAGGCTGCTGATTAATGGACGTTGATTTTATACCCTGAGATGTTACTGTATTTCTTGATCACTTCCAGGAGTCTTGTGGTTGAGTCTGTGGGGTTCTGTAAATATAAGCATCATATCAGCAAAGAGCGAGAATTTGACCTCTGCTCTAATTTGGATACCCTTTATATCCTTCTTTTGCCTGATTGCATTGGCTAGAACTTCTAGCACTATGTTGAATAGTTGTGACAATAGAGGACATCCTTGTCTGGTTCCAATTCTAAGTGGAAAAGCTTTCAGTTTTAACACATTCAATATGATAGCTGTGGGTTTGTCATAGATGGCTTTAATCAGTTTAAGAAATGTGCCACCTAATGCCTGAATTCTTAAGTGTTCTTGTTAGAAAAAGATGGTGAATTTTGTCAAATGCTTTTTCTACAACTTTTGAGGAGATCATATGGTCTTTGTTTTTGCTTCTATTGATATAGTGAATTATATTTATGGATTTGCATATGTTAAATCTGCCTTGCATCCCTGGGATGAAGTCTACTTGATTGTGATGTATAATTTTTTTTAATATGTAGTTGTAATCTATTGGCTAAGAGTTTATTGAATATTTTTGCATCTATACTCATTAGTGAAATTGCTCTGCAGTTAGTTGGGTCTTTTCCTGGTTTTGGTATTAGAGTGATGTTGGCTTCATAGAACATGTGGGGGAAGGTTCCTTTCTTTTCATTGTTTTGGAATAGTTTCTGTAGTATAGATACTAGCTCTTTGAAGGTTTGATAGAATTCTGTTGTGAAGCCATTTGGTCCAGAGATTTTTTTTGTTGGAAGATTTTTTTTTTTTTTTGAGACAGAGTCTCACTGTGTTACCCTCTGTAGAATGTGATGGCATCACAGCTCAAAGCAGCCTCAAACTCTTGGGCTTAAGTGATTCTCTTGCCTTAGCCTCCCAGGTAGTTGAGACTATAGGAACCCGCCACAATGCCCAGCTATTTTTTTGTTGCAGTTGTTTAGCTGGCCAGGGCTATGTTCAAACCTGCCACCCTCAGTGTATGTGGCTGATACCATAACCACTGTGCTACCGGTGCCAAGCCATGACCCTGATATTTTTTGGTTGCAGTTGTCATTGTTGTTTAGCTGACCCAGGCCAGGCTTGAACCCGCAAACCTCAGTGTATGTGGCCAGTACCCTACTCACTGAGCGACAGACATGGAGCCAAGATTTTTTATTGTTTCTTATATTTCAGTGCTTGATATTAGTCTGTTCAAGAGATCTATTTGTTTTTGGTTAACCCTAGGGAGAGGGTGTGATTCCAGGGATTGGTCCATTTCTTCCACATTGTCAAATTTCTGGGCATAGAGTTTCTTGTAGCAGTCAGAGATCTCTTTTTTTTTATTTTTATTTATTTTTATTTTTTATTTATTTGGCTGCAGTTGTCATTGCTGTTTGGTAGGCCTGGACTGGGCTCGAACCTTCCACTTGTGGTGTGTGTGGCTGGTGAGCAGTCAGAGATCTCTTATATCTTTGTGATATCTGTTGTCATTTCCCCTTTTTTATTTCTTTTACTTGTCTGTTTCTGGTTAATCTAGCCAAAGGTTTATCAATTTTATTTCTTTTTGTTTTTTTTTGAGACAGAGTCTCACTATGTCACTTTTGATAGAGAGCTGTGGCATCACAGCTGACAGCAACTTCAAACTCTTGGGCTTAAGTGATTCTCTTGCTTCAGCCTCCCAAGTAGCTGGGACTGCAGGTGCCCGACACAGCGCCTGGCTATTTTTTTGTTGCAGTTGTATAGCTGGCCTGGGCCAGGTTTGAACCCGCCACCTTGGGTGTATGTGGCTGGTGCCGTAACTACTGTGCTACTGGTGCTGACCCATATTTATTCTTTCAAAGAACCAACTTTTTGTTTGCATTAATTTTCTGAACAGTTCTTTTGTTTTCAATTTCATTTATTTCTGATTTAATATTGGTTATTTCTTTTCTTCTGTTGGGTTTGGTTTCTTTTAGGTTTTCTTCTGTTAGGTTCTTTTTCCATTTTCTTTTTTTTTATGAATAAGTATTATAACTTTATTAAAATGAAAAGAGAATATTCAAAATAATGCAACAAAATGAATAAAATTCTTTGTCCAATACTTTACACATAATACAGAAATCAGTGCGTTTTTC
This sequence comes from Loris lydekkerianus, assembly GCA_963574355.1. Classification (NCBI taxonomy): domain Eukaryota; kingdom Metazoa; phylum Chordata; class Mammalia; order Primates; family Lorisidae; genus Loris; species Loris lydekkerianus. The sequence continues at coordinate 17,277 of CAUYPK010162596.1, read as the reverse complement.
TAAAGCATGTTTTAACCTTCACTTAGTTCATACTAAAATATAATAAGCCTTAAATAGCTCAAATAATACTCAGTAGTTTAAACTGTAAACAGCTTGTTTAACTAGTAAGAGAACATTGTAGCAATGTCCCTTTGTTAGTGAGCACCTTCTCTCTGTGCTTATCTACTCAAGCTGAATCCATTGAAGAATGTGAAGATGAACACGAGCTGTGTGTCTCGCTACACCTAGGTGAAGCAGCCAGCTGGGAGAGTTTCCAAAGCAGAAAGACGCTGATGTGACCTCTGGTATGAAGACATACCGCGCTATTGGTCAGACGTGTTTTACTTAAAAAGCAAACAATCCCCAGGAAATACTGAATAGGAACTAGCAATACAAGGCCAGCTTGTGTTGTATTTATTTATTAATACAGTCTAAAAACAAAAACATAACACACATCCCCACACAGTAACTCTCAATCACATAGCTAATTGCTTCATTATTTTGTAAAACTGACATGCTAAACACTGGCATCAAGTGTGCTTTTCCACTGGAGTCTCAAAACCCCAACTATGTCTGCAAGGCTGGTGCTATAAGCGGCCACTTTAATGGGTGAAATCAAGTGGAAATTGTAAAGAAAAATTGTTCACTAATTCTGTTTCTTTCTACACGTCAAGATGTAAGACATGTGCAGGTGACTGTCTGGTTGCTAAATAAGCTTCTGTCTCTCTCCTCATCAAGACAAAAATTGAGACCTGGCTGGAAGCATGAGGCCTTGGGATGACCTCCAAACTAGGTCGGCACCGTCACGGTGAAGGATGTGTGCCCTGCCCTCTTTGGAAAAGACCGCTTGCAAAAATAAACAAAACAAAACAGAACAGGTCTAAAAGCCACAAATCTTCAAACCTACAAAACAAGAGTAATCTTTTTTGATAATTCCGATCTAAGCAACACTATTTTTTTCCATTTGCTCAGTTTTCAGTCTGTCAGGATTCCTTTCTTAGGTTGGGTTTTAGCTATTCTGAATATATATTACTCTAAGATAGTAACTAACTGGTTAACCTGCAACTATGGTCTGTGGTTATACCACAAGTTTATATGTAGGCATATAAGGTACGAATATATAAAAAGTTTCGCCATCTTCCCTCCCTGCCATCACATCTTTAAATTATAAACTTGAATAGACTTTTCTCCATCTCTAACAAAATCAGGGATTCTCAGCATAATAGCATCTCATGACTGCTCTAAATTTTTCTCATTAAGACAGCTCAGCTATTTTACTTTACAATCTGAAAGATTTTTCTGTGAACCTCAATCAAAATGGAAAATCGAGAGCCATCTGCTCCTATGCAAACTCTGCTGATCCACAGTCCTGCGGTCTAAGGAGAAACCACATAGGACAAGTGCTTATGCTTCATGTGGCTGCCTGGATCTGTCTTTGCTTTAGAGTCCAGCTTTTCCATGGCTGAAACTACACTGCAGTCAGCAGGCAATGGCTGGATTTGGGGGCTTGAATTTGTTTCTTCTGCTTCCCTAAAAAATTTTTCATACTTGTCGAGGTATGGTGGTCTCTCAGGTAGTAGGTATTAATGTGTTACACCAAACTTCTTCCCATTTTCAATAATGGGCATGATGCAAAGAATCTTGTTAACAGACCCTTTGCTGCTGTCTCTGTAAAGCTTTGCTGCTGACTCACTTGGGATCAGGAGCAAAGCTCTGGGTCTGGGGCATTACCCTGTTGAGGTAAGAAGGAAGGCTTTTAGGGCTCTGGGTGCACAAGTTACTCCTGGATACAGGTTCCCTGGGCAGCACTCTGGGAGGCCTGTCTTCATCACTGTAATTGCTACAAGTGACTTCTGCTGACCACCTTCTGTAATTTGGCTTTGCTAGCCTACGGGGTATGGGAACCCTGGGGGGAACCTCAGGTTTGTCTTCATCAGAGTTAGGAGAAGCTCTGTGTAGACAGTTGGATATCTTTATGGCAGTTTGTTAAGGGATCTGGCTGGTCCTGAATGAGACCTTCTTAACCCTTTGGTGGGTCTGAGGTGGAGGAGGATTTGGACTTGGGACACCTCTGTTTTGGTCAGATGCGTCATTGAGATCTGCAGAAACAGCTGGGTTGTCAAAATATGCATAGTTGATGTGTCCACACTCATAGAAGCTTTGCCTGCCAGGAACATCATATTTGAAATCAGAAAATGTACAGTCTTCTAAAAGGAAGTCTGTATCTGAACTTGTTAGGAATTCTACCTCACAGTCTGTCTCGTCCAGAGAGACTCAGTCTTCAGAGATTGGCAGTGGATGAAGGGGCCTAGAGCCCATTCACAGAGAGTCGTACTGGAGAAGAGTGAAGGGAGCTTTTTATGGGTATGAGTGGAGGAGTAGAGGCACAGGCACCATTCACTGAGAGTTTCTTAAAACCACAGACAACTTGATCCTCATTATGTTGTCCCAAGTTGTCACTTGGAGGAATAATGAGAGGGGGCTAGCTGGACTTTTGAGATGGACCATTTTCTGTAAAGTAGTGGCTATTCATGAGAACAGATTTTGAAGTGTGTCCAATAAATGTTAGGTACTCCTGAGCAGTAGATGTCAGACTGTAGGCCATGGTTTTTGCTTCAATATTTGAAAAGTTGTTTTTAAACCCACTGCGACTGCCCTAGCAGGTCTTTAGGTTGCCTATGGCTCGGCCATTATGTAGAAATCCAACTTTTAATGGGACTCTAATCTTCTGAGTAGGAACTCCTGCTGTTGACATTGTGCAGTATTCTGAGGTGTCTCCAAACTTTTGAGACCTAGGGATTTTCAAATCAATCAGTAGCTTTCATTCCTGAATCTCAGCAGCCTTCTCCCCCCCCACCGATTTTAGGGCAGGATTCCCAGGCAGATGTTGTTCACAGGAAAGACGTTGCCCCAATTCAAAGGGAGAAGAAACCCACCCAGATACTTCTGGTTCCCGGAGCCACTGGTCTCTGTGTAGCGCCCCACAAACCTAGGCTGCGTGGGGAGGACTGTGGTGCCTGCCACTTTGGGAGCCCTGTCCATGGTCCAAGGCCCGTCTGGGTGCCAGGGATATGTGTCTAGGCACCAGGCGAGGCAAGGGGCCAGGGTGGCGCTGCTCCCACTGTCGTCCTGAGGGGACGCTGGCCCCCCCACTCTCCCAGCCCGTCAGCGCTGCTCGGGCAGTGTCCTGCAGGCCCTCTGTACCCATGGGCACAGTGCTGAGGCCTCCCCTTGCTCGGCCCAGCAGGGGCTGTATGTGGGGGCAACCCCCTATGGCGCCCACCCTGCCCAGCCCTCACCCCGGAGAGCCGCCCATCACCCCTCCATCCACCCCTCCCTGTGAGGCTCCTCCTTCCATTTTCTTAAAACGATTCATTAAGTTGTTGATGTTCTCTTTGTTTTTTGGATGTAGGCATCTAATGTGATACATTTCTCTTTTAGGACTGCTTTTGCGGTATTGCACAGGTTTTGGTAACTTGTAGCTTCATTGTTATGTTCAAGGAGTTTAACAGTTTCCCCCTTTATCTCTTCTTTGACCCACTGACATTCAGGGTGAGGTTGTTTAATTTTCATGCCTTTGTGTGGGGCTGAAAATTTTTGTTGGAGTTGAGTTCCACCTTTATTGCCTTGTAGTTTGAGAAGATATGAGGGATAATTTCAATTCTTTTAATTTTGTTGAGGATTGGTTTATGTCCTAGGATATGATCTATTTTGGAGTGTGTTTCATGGGCTGACAAGAATGTGTATTCCCTAGCTTTGGGATGGTGTGTTCTCTGTCTTTTAAGCCCGTTTTATCTAGGGTCACATTTAAATTCCTTATATCTTCGTTTAGAGGCTCTATCCATTTCTGCCAGAATGGTGTTAAAGTCCCAAGCTATTATGGTATTATGGGGTATCATATTGCTCAGAGCAGTCAAGGTCTATTTCATAAGTCTGGGAGCACTTAAGTTGGGGCATAAATAGAATTCAGATGTCCTCTTGTATTGTTCCCTTGACCAGAATGAAGTGACCATCTTTGTCTTTCTTAACTTTAGTTGCTTTATATCCACTTGTACCTGAAAATAAGATTTCGACCTCTCCTTTCTTCTGATTTCCATTTGCCTGAAATACTGTTTTCCATCCCTTTACCCTGAGTCTTGATTTGACCTTCAAGTTTAGGTGTGTTTCCTGGAGATGGCATATATGGATGGCTTCTGCTTTTTTGTCCAGTTGGCCAGTATGTGCCTCTTCAGTGGGGGATTCAAGACTTTAACATCCATTGAAAGAATTGATAAGTGTGTTGGAGTTCTATTCATCTTATTTTTAAAGTCTGTTGCTTAGTTTTATCCTTTGTCCTTTAGTTTCTGGGTGTTTACTTCGCTGGTGGTCAATTGTGATTGTCAGTGTGGAGAATAGATCTAAGCATTTCCTGTAGCTGGCCTTGTGGCACATTTCCTCAGTGTTTGCCCATCAGTAACAAAATTTGCTTTCTCCATTGATTTTGAAGCTTAGTTTAGCAGGATACAGAATTCTGGGCTGAAAATTGTTTTGTTTAAGATGGTTAAAGATAGATGACCAGTCTCTTCTGGCTTCAAAAGTTTCACCTGAAAAGTTCCCCCTCCCCCACCATGAATTGGCCCCTGTAAGTAAGTTGGTACTTATTCTTGGCTTCTTACAAAATTTCTCTTCTGTTTTGACTTTGGACAGGTTCGTTAAAATGTTTCTTGTCAATACTCTGTGTTGGGACGACCCAGCGTTCCATATCTCTAGTCTAAGGGATTGTTTCAGAATTTTTAGTGAAACCTTCGGAGAATATTTATAATATCCTCTCATAGGGTTTCCATTCCCCTGGGACATTCTTCTTCCCTTTCAGGGATATCTATAATTCCTATGTTTAAATGCTTTGCGAAGTCCCATAATTCTCTGAGTGAATATTCTACTTTCTCTCTTTTCTTTTCTGCCTCTTTAACTACCTGAGTTAACTTGAGAGCTTTATCCTCTGGCTCTGCATTTCTTTCTTCTCTATGGTCTAGTCTGTTACTGATACCTTGTACTACATCAGTTCCCTGATAGACTTCTTCATTTCCTTAAGCCCCCAGCATATCCTTTCTATATTCTTCATATCTTTCATCTACTTTTTGGTTCTGTTTGTCCCCTTTCTCATCAATTCCCTTTTGTCTTTGCCATCCATATTTTAAGTTCCCTTTCTGTCATTTCCATTAATTCTTTATAAATTCTTTATAGGTGGAATCCTCTGGGGTAGCCGCCTCAAGGTCTTCTGTGGGGGTTGCTGTTTTGGTTTTTCATGTTGCCAGAGTTTTTCTGTTGGTTCCTCCTTATGTGTGTTTTTTCCCTGTTTACTTTCTTCCCCTACTTTTTCCTTTTCACTACCTCCTTTGCTTTAATAAGTTACTTTGTCTCTGGGGTTAGGTGTTGAAGTGGCCTTTTGGTATAAGTACAAAAGGAAGAGAAAGCAGAAAGAAGAGAAAAAGAAAAAAAATGAAGGAGGGTGAAAGAAAAGAATTGAAGAAGAGTGGAGGAAGAGGACAGAAAGTGAGATAGAGAGTAACAGGAGAAATAGTGTTGTTTGACAGGGTGCTACGGCCACACCTGCACCTCTAGGACTTTGAGGGGCCAGGTGAGGTGGGGCCCTCAAAGTCAGGAGCTCCTTACCAGCCTAGGCAAAAAGCAAGACCCTCATCCCTGTGAATTGCAGAGAGAGAGGAAAAAAAAGAATTTAGTAGTATGTCGTCGTAGGTACCTGCCAATACTATCTTTCCAAAGGCCAAAGCTAGAGGGATACCCTAGACTGTGAGGTCATGACCTCCTTGAGCCAGACCAATGCTGTGACCCCACAGCACTCAGAGAAAAAAAATAAGAATAGGAAAATTAAAAATACAGTTATATAAGATTTTAAAAAAAGGGATATCTTAGCTGTTGTATTAGAAATTTATTTGGGAAAGATAAGAAAAGTAGAAACATATCTACCAGAAAAGAAAAAAAAAAAAAAAAAAGAAAGAATAAAAGCATTTGAATAACCACAACAAAAATGGAGGAGCCTTGCTATTAAAGAAAGTAAAAATGAAAAAATAAAATACAGCCAAGAAAAATAACAACCACCAGAACAAAAGAGAAGGAAAAAACCCCTAAAGAAAAAATTGGGAAAAGGAACCAAAAAATCAAAGAAATGCATATATGTATGTGTGTATAATTTTATATATATAAACTTTTATATATAACTTTTATGCACACACACACATATCAGTGCCTGGACACTGAGTGGCACTGTGATTTTAGGAGGCAGAGAACATATGCTAGTTTCGATGTGAAAAATTAGGGTTGGAAGCCACTCTAGTTGCAGAGGAGATCGGGTCCTGTCTTCCTAACTTATTTGTCCTCAGTCAGGGCCTGGTTGATTTGCCAGCATTCATTCCCTGAGAGATTGGGGTTCTAAAGCTCTCACCAGATTCCTTAGAAGGCATGTCACACAGTGCCCCCTGACAACAATTTCCGAAGGTATGGGGCTGCTCAGCTCATGAAGGCCCTGAGTCTTCTTAAAACAGGAGTAAGCTAGTTTTTAAATATGATTATAGAACAGCCTGTATAGGGTGGTGCTTGTGGCTCAAAGAAGTAAGATGCCGGCCCCATATGCTGGAGGTGGCAGGGTCAAACCCAGCCCCGGCCAAAAGCTGCAAAAAGAAAAACACCCTTATAGATTTTTTTTATAAGCTAAGAGTTTTAGAGATGTTATTGAGTGCGTCCAGTTTAGGAAAGCAGTTACTAAGATGACTTTGGTAACTGATTGACATAGATTATGCATTTACCTTACCTTTTGAAAGGTGTAGCATACAGTATGCACGTGGTAAAATGTTTATTCAGAAAGACAACTCTTTTTTTTTTTTTTTTGAGACAGAGTCTCACTTTGTTGCCCTGGGTAGAGTGCTATGGTGTCACAGCTCACAGCAACCTCAAACTCTTGGGTTCAAGCTATTCTCTTGCCTCATCCTCCCAAGTATCTGGAACTACAGACTCCTGTCATATCACCCAGCTATTTTTTAGAGACATAGTCTTTCTCTTGCTCAGGCTGGTCTCAAATCTGTGAGCTCATGCAATCTACCTGCCTAAGCCTCCCAGAGTGCTGGGATTACAGGCGTGAGCCACCACATCCGGCCTAGAAAGACAACTCTTGTACAAGATGAATGATCCAGAAATTCTGAGTCGTTATACTTTGTAGGTATCTTTTTAGTGATTTCCTTTTTGCTGGTCTGTCTTATTAGCTAGGATTAATGTAACATCATGCTATAAACTGGGTTGGAGAATAAGGAAATAGGAAAATGTAGTTAAAAATTATTTTTCATGACAATTTTGAAATAGATCCTTCTTTCTCTACCTGTAGTGTCTTGTTTAATATATTAGATGTTATATTATATTATAATTATATATAGTCCTATTGTCACACTAATTGTGGTTTTGGAAAAAGTTAATGGGATACTAAAGGAATGAATATTTTAATTACAATTAAGACTAAAGTAACTGGGCTTGCTTTAAAGTTATTCTTTAAATAAAAGTCCTTGATGATATCTGGTTAGTTCTATAACATTTCGTTTTTCAAAATTTAAATAAATATTTAAATACTATTTGCTTTCCCATATGTACATATGTGTGTGTATGATAGCTGTTGATATTCAGAGGTAGGGACTTGGGTTTTTATTTTTATTTATTTATTTATTTATTTATTTATTGCCTATCACTACTTTATTATACTGTTCTGGCAAAAAGATTAGTACAGTTATGTTCAAAATGTGTATTGGGTCCACGTAGCAGGGCCAAATGACTAGAACATGATCAGTGAAAGACACACACTTGGACATGATCAAGAGGTATTTCTCTGCCACAAAATAAGAGCAGGGAAGAAGTCTGAGGGGGCAGATGTACTACTACCCCTTAGAAGTCAAATTCCATATAAGTGTGAGAAATGGCTTCTTTTCTTAATTATTTTTTGAGACAGAGTCTGTCTTTGTCATCCTCGGTAGAGTGCTGTGGCGTCACAGCTCACAGCAACCTCAAACTCTTACGGTCAAGCCATTCTCCTGCCTCAGCCTCCCAAGTAGCTGGGACTACAGGTGCCTGCCACAACGCCCGGCTATTTTTTTGTTGCAGTTTGGCCGGGGCCAGGTTCAAACCCGCCACCCTCCATATATGGGGCTGGTGCCCTACTCACTAAGCCACAGGAGCCGCCAAAATGGCTTATTTTCTAATGTCTATATGTGGTACTATTTCAACTGCCACTAGAAAGCCCAGGAAAGTTTTTGTTTTGTATTATTTATATATTCTTTTTTTTTTGTAAAAATAAATGCAGCATTCAGGCTTGATCTCAATCTTCTGGGAGTTAGCTCCTCTGGGATCAGGAAGGAAATAGCAGTTTTTTTACATCACCATGCAGGTTATATTCATCTTCCACTGAAATGATTAGAGCCCTCCAGGCAGTGGCCTGACTATAGAAGAGTACAGGACTGTCTTCTGCGAGCAAAGAGGCTCTCTTCATTTGGTCATTCCTTAGCATGGTTCTTCCCTAGCCCATACTCAGGCAGGTCCCTAGTAAAGAAAGTGCTGGTAAAAACCTGAGTTCTACCTGTCATCTCTTGGATAAGAGGAGTTTCCCCTTGGTTTGTACTGAAAAACCCATGTCCCATAGGTGCTATTCTGACTAGATTGTATGAAGGGAGTGAGTGTAGGAGAAAAAATGACTAAGATGAAAATGGGAGCCACTGGTCCACAACTGTAGCTGCAATTTATGATTCTTCCAAGATGTGGTCAGTGTTGCATGTGCAGGGGGGAGATGCAGAGGAATGGGAGAGCAGGGAGGGTGTTCTGTGGGCAGTATGCTCTCTCCTGGCTTTTACTTCTTGGCCTTGCCCTGCACAGCCACAGATTCCATGCCCTTACCAATAGTCTCTTCATCCTCCAGGAATTAGATGGGCTTGATGGACTCCATGATTAAGCCTCTTCAGAGAAACCTTCTAAATGCTTGGCAATAACCTGAAGGCTGTTGCCATAGGTGCATATAGTAACTGTTTTCTCTCGTCAGTCTGGAGAACTATTTCTTCATTCCAGAAGGGCAAAACTATGGCAATCTGTCCTTCAGACTCTCACAAGAGGGTTGCTCATCTTCAGTGAAATCTGTATATCTGTGGTCCTTCCTGATGTTGTAGAATGGGTGATCAGGACTCCATCCGAGGCAGGGGTTGAGGAAGACATGATAGGTGCACCTCTAGATCTTCACCAAGGCTTTACTGTGCTTCGCTGCCTTTTCTGCCTTATTGAGGCTGGTCAGATCCCATAATGCCTCTCATTGAGGTTCTGCATCTTTATCACAGGCAGTCACGTCTGGTTACTGGCATCCAGCACTGTCCAGAGAGGTGGGATTGATCTCTTCTGCACCGAGGTAAAGCAGATGTCAGATTCATAGCCAGCATCTCTCAGTGCCTGCCTACCTGCCACTCTTCACCTCCTCATGGCCTACTGGGCTCGGGTCAGCGTCATACCTGCTTCTGAGCTGTTCCCCACTGACTTCAAAATATACAAATACATATTTAAACTTAATAGAATAAATATTTATATAACTTTAGGAACTGTAATGGCACATTAGTTAAAAGCATGGGCTCCAAATCCAAAATTGCTTGTGTCTGGAGAGCTTTTGAATTGCTGAATTATGTTGAAGTGCTGGGAGGGTAGTGTGCCCAGAGATGGCATGAAAGCTCCATGCCCCTTACCTGTGTAAGGCTTCCATCTGGCTGTTCATCTGTATCCTTTATAATCCTTTACAGTAAACTGATAAATGTGTTTCCCCGAGTTCTGTGAGCCAATCTAGCAAATTAATTAAACCTGAGATGGGGATTGTGGGAATTCCAATTTATAGTTGGTCAGTCAGAAGTTCAGGTTACAACCTGGGGCTTGTGATTAGCATCTAAAGGGGTGGTGGGGGTGTGGGCAGTCTTGGGGGACTGAATTCTCAACCTGTGGGATCTGATGCTAACTCCATATAGACAGTGTCAGGATTAAATTGAATTAATAGGATTCCAGTTGGTGTCTGCTGGAGAATTGGTTCATGTATGGGGAAAACCTCCCACATACCTGCTTATAGAAATCTGTATTGTGAGAGTATTGTAGGATAAAAAGAATTTTTCTTTCTTTTTTTTTTTTTTTTTGAGACAGAGTCTCAAGCTGTCATCCTGGGTAGAGTGCTGTGGTGTCACAGTTCACAGCAACCTCAAACTCTTGGGCTTAAGTGATTCTCTTGCCTTAGCCTCCCAACTAGCTGGGACTACAGGTGCCTGCCACAATGCTCGGTTATTTTTTTTGTTGTAGTTGTAGTTGTCATTGTTGTTTTAGCTGGCCAGGGCCAGATTTTAACCCGGCAGCCTCTGTGTATGTCAGGGGTCCTCAAACTTTTTAAACAGGGGGCCAATTCACTCTCCCTCAGACCGTTGGAGGGCCAGACTATAGTTTAAAAAAAAAGCAACTATGAACAAATTCCTGTGCACACAGCACGTATCTTATTTTGAAGTAAAAAACAAAACGGGAACAAACACAATTCACACTGCCGCATGTGGCCCGTGGGCTATAGTTTGAGGACCCCTGGTGTATGTGGCTGGCGCCCGACCCACTGAGCCATGGGCACCACCTGTTTTGTTTTTTCTTTCTGCTATGATGCACTTTTACTTACCCTTGGCTTTGAGAAGTGTGAAATTTCTAACCTTGGGTGGCACCTGTGGCTCAGTGAGTAGGGTGCTTGCCCCATATAACGAGGGTGACGGGTTCAAACCCAGCCCTGGCCGAACTGCAACCAAAAAATAGCCAGGCGTTGTGGTGGGTGCCTGTAGTCCCAGCTGCTCTGGAGGCTGAGGCAGGAGAATCGCGGAAGCCCAAGAGCTGGAGGTTGCTGTGAGTCCTGTGACGTCACTGCACTCTACCGAGGGTGGTAAAGTGAGACTCTGTCTCTACAAAAAAAAAAGAAAAGAAAAAAGAAATTTCTAACCTTTACAGAAACTTGGTTTTATTTAGGTTCTGTTGAAAGACACTAAGTAGATTATTTTCAATTTTTATATTATTCTAAAGGTCTTTGTATAAAAAGTGTTTATTTTTGCTGATTTCTTTCTTAGATAGCCTGCAAAATGTGACTAGAACTCAAGGTTTTTATAACTTCTGTATTTGTTAGCAAATTTGTCTGCAGAAAGAATGAGATATTTCATGATACAATTTCAGAAATGTATGTGGGTACTCAATTCCTTATGGCATTTCCAACTTTGGAGTAAAGTTTTTATAATTGCCATCATAGACAAATGTGCTGTAGTACCACTAGGAAAGAGTTGTGAATTCTACTTTGTTCTGGAAGTTGGATGTGTGTGGGCTGTGAGATTATGGCATCATACAGGATTTGTTCCTTTAGTTCAGTCATGGAAGTCGAGTGTTCACTGTTGAATTAAGACTTGGGAAAAGCTTAATCACTGTGCACAGTAGTCTGATGAATGAAACTAACTGAAAGATTGAATGAGCTACAGGTCATTTATAATAGCTGGGGCATTTGTTTGAGAAGGGGATGTAATGGGAACATGAAGGCAGGAAAAGATGAAGCTGTGGAGGAAGATAGGGGTAGATTTAGAGAATCTTGTGTATGCTTAGAAATTTGGACTTTTTTCTTGAGGCGTTTTCAGAGCTGTGTATATCTGTTCCCTTAACCTTTCAGTACCTCCATGTCTTCATGTGTAAAATAGAGATATTAACAATACCTAGCTTATGAAATTTTTTAGAGATTGAATTAAGTCATATAAAGTGCTTGAAAAAAGTGCCAAGGTGAGGGGTCCCTGCTAGGTATTAACCATTAATTATAATTATCTGGGAACCACTGCCCTAGGTCACCTAAAAATATTCTATAATCAAGCAGTTAATAGAATAATCACAGATGGTTTGTTAATAACTACATTGGAAGTTTTTAACTCAAAATTAAAGACATAATAATTAAATGTAGGCTTGGTGCCCGTAGCACAGTGCTTATAGCCATATACACCAAGGGTGGCAGGTTTGAACCCAGCCCAGGCCAGCTAAACAACAATGACAACTGTAACAAAGAATAGCTGGGTGTTGTGGTGGACGCCTGTAGTCCCAGATACTCGGGAGGCTGAGGCAAGAGAATCTCTTAAGCTCAAGAGTTTGAGGGTGCTGTGAGCTGTGACACCACGACACTCTACCATGGGCAGCATAGTGAGACGCTGTCTCAAAAAAAAAAAAAAAGAAAGAAAAGAAAAAAGAAAAAGAAAATTAAGTGTAAAATAAAACAAGATACAAATTGGCATGCTTTTTTAAGGCAGTTTGGTAACATCTATCCAGATGTAAGTGCCTATGCTTTTTAACCTAGTGATTCTAAGAATTGATCCTATAGTCACATCCATAAGCCAAGTTATATGTACAAGGATAACAATTACAGTATTGTATTTTTAGGAAAAAAAGCTGAAAATATCTGTAAATGTTCATCAGTATGATACAGTAAAAGACTATGTAGCCATTAAGAAAAGGAAATAGATCTCTGTGTAAAGAGAAATTTCCAAGGTACATGGCTAGAGTTTTGTAAAAATAGGATGGAAATTTCTCTCTCTCTCATTTATTTGTGTCTTTGCCATTCTGAGAGAAAAATGGTATCTATTTTTAATTTTCATTTTGGGAGAGATCAAATGTTTAGTAGTTTATGTCCTTGGATCATTTTCTATTAGGATGGAACTTGTTTATTGAGTCCAAGACTGCTTTATGAGTAAGAGAGTAACCTTTATCATACTACTAACTTAATCTTTCACCCAGGTTACCTTTTAAAAAAAAAAAAATACATTTTATTTATTTATTTTTTTGAGACTGAGTTTTGCTCTGTCACCTTGGCTAGAATGCCGTGGCATCATGATTGTTCACAGCAACTTCTAACTCTTGGGCTTGAGCAGTCCTCTTGCCTCAGCCTCCCTAATAGCTAGGATTACAGGCATGCATAACCACCCAGCTAATTAAATTTTTAGTTTTTAGTAGAGAATGGGGTCTCACTCTTGCTCAGGCAGGACTAGAACTCCTGAGCTCAAGCAGTCTACCTGCTTCAGCTCCCAGAGTGCTAGGATTATAGGGGTGAGCCACTGCACCTGGCTTCACCCAGATCACCTTTAAACTTTTTCAAATAATTTTTTAAAAATGTGGTCAAGCTTTTAAATATGTTTTCATGAGAATTTCTGTTTCTGGTTAAAAGATTTTCATATTTTCTGGTGGTTTTTATTTTTAAATTTATTTTTAACTCATCTGGAATTTTATTTGCTGTGAAGTAGTGATCCAGATTTTTCCACCTTAAATGATTATTTGTCATATTCTAAGTTTTTTTCTTTTTTTTTTTTTTTTTTGAGACAGAGTCTCACTTTGTCACCCTCGGTAGAATGCAGTGGTGTCTTAGCTCATAGCAACCTCAAACTCTTGGGCAATTCTCTTGCCTGAGCCTCCTAAGTAGCTGGGACTATAGGCAGCCGCCACAACGTCCGGCTATTTTTTTAGAGATGGGATCCGCTCTTGCTCAGGCTGGTCTCAAAGTCCTGAGCTCAGGCGATCCACCTGCCTCAGCCTCCCAAATTCTGGGATTACAGCACCCTCGCCTGGCTGTCATTCTAATTTTTAAAAATTTGCATCAGAATTGGTCATTTGGTTGAACATTGTAGAAGTCTCTGTGACCCTGATGAGAACAGTTTCAGTGAAAATGGTGGGAGCAAAACTCTTTCTGAAGTTGGTTCAAGAGATAGGAATCAGGCCGGGTGTGGTGGCTCACACCTGTAATCCCTGCACTTGGGAGACGGAGGCGGGTGGATTGCCTGAGCTCAGGAGTTGGAGACCAGCCTGAACTAGAGCGAGATCCCGTGTCTAAAAATAGTCGGGTAGGTGGCGCCTGTGGCTCAGGTAGTAGGGCGCAAGCCCCATTTACTGGAGGTAGCAGGTTCAAGCCCAGCCCCAGCCAAAACTGCAAATTAAAAAAAAAAAAAAAAAAAATAGCCAGGCGCTGTGGCAGGCACCGGTAGTCCCAGCTACTTGGAAGGCTGAGGCAAGAGGATCGCTTGGTCCTAAGAGTTCCAAGAGTGTGAGGTTGCTGTGAGCTATGACATCACGGCACTCTATTGAGGGTGACAAAGTAAGACTCTGTCTCAAAAAAAAAAAAGTAGGAATGAAAGATAGCATGTTGAACAGCACCTGTGGATCATATGCTGGAGGTGGTGGGTTCAAACCCAGCCCCGGCCAAAAACTGCAAAAAAAAAAAAAAAAGGCGTGTTAAGCATGGTATACACCAGACTTTGGAAGAGTTTTGTTGTCAAGGAGAACAAAAAGGTAAGCAGTAGGCCTAGGGACATGGGAGTGTTGAGAAGTATTTTTTAAGATGAGAAGAAAAATAGTGTGTGTGTGTGTGTTCTGGGAATGATCCAGTGCAGAGGGAAATACCAATGACGCAAGAGAGAAAATGGAGACTTCAGAGGAGAGTCCTTGAAAAAGTACAAGGGGCTGATATTCAGCCCAGGCGTACAAATGGAGGGGCTGGCCTTCATTTGGTGGGAGTGTTAATAGCACATCTTTAAGAAAAAGAGGGAAGACATGTAGGAATTAAGATTGGCAGTGGGAACTTTTAAAAGTTGTTTTCATTTTTAAAAATTATTTTTTCCAAATTACTTGTAAACGTGTTCAATACTTCATTCCCTCTGATAATACATTTTCAAGTATTTTTTTTTTGTTTGTTTTTAACGTTTAAAAATTCTATATGGCATGATATAATACTTTAAAGGAAAGATAAGATTTCTTTCTACGTCTAAGTGTGATACTGTGATACATTAGGCACTGGAGCAGAGCTAGTAATGCTTTTTTGGTCACCTCGACTTATTTTAAGAGATTGAGGTAAAGTGCCGTAAGATGTATGTAGCCTACGTTAATGTTGTGGCCTAGAGTATTTAGCTATCAAGCCAGATTCCTTGGTGGACCAAATCTTTTTGTCATTGAGTATTCAGAACATAACTTGATGTTTAGAAGAAGAAAACCATTTGTTCAAACGACTTAAGTTTATCTTCTAGGCTCTACTTTTTAAACTTTTCATCCTCTTGTAGTTTTTGCATGTACTGGTACTTTAGAAATATAAAGTGAAGCAACTTGATGAAACTATGCAGGGCTTGTTTTCCAAAGAAAAGTTACTGTTTAGAGGAGCAAAATTAGAAGCTTACCCATGCATGTTGTAAAGCTATCTGAAAAGTGAGGCTTGTTAATGGAAATGTAGTACCCAAGTCACAATCTACTTAAAAAGGGTTGTAACTTAATATACTTAAGTTTAAAAGTTGAAAAAAGAAAATTATTTTTTCCCCAACAATTAAAAAAAATATTTTTAAATTGATAAGTGAAAATTGTATGTATTTATGGTGAAGAACATGATGTTTTAATGTATATGCATGTGGAATGGCTAAAGCTTTTTTTTTTTTTTTTTTTTTTAAGGCCAGGGCTGGCTTTGAACCTGCCATCCTTAGTATGGGATAGTATACTATAGTATACTAGTATAGTAGGTCGGCACCCTACTCCTTGAGCCACAGGTGCCATCCGGCTAAAGCTTTTTTTTTGTTTTTGAGACCCTGGCTAAAGCTATTTAATATATATACACATTACTTCACACAACATTGTTTTGTGGTGAGAATATTTAAAATCTACTTATTGCAAATTTCAAGTATATAATATGTTATTACTTACTATGGGCGCTATCTTGTACTTTTTGTTTCTGTGAGTTTGAGTTTTTAAAATTCTATAAAGGAGATCATGTAGTGTTCTCTTTTGCTGCTTGGCTTATTTTACTTAATGTTTTCCTGGTTAATCACAAATGACAGAATTTCCTTCTTTTTAAGTGCTGAATAGTGTTCCATTTTGTGTGTGTATATATACTTGCCACATTTTCTTTATCTTTTTGTCCATTGATGGACACTTAGGTTGATTCTGTGTCTTGGCAATGCTGCAGTGAACATGGCAGTACAGATGCCTCCTTGACATATTGTTTCCACATCCTTTGGATATATACCCAGTATATTGCTCTGTTTCCCAGGCTGGGGTGCAATGGCCAGACCATAGCTCACTGCAGCCTTAAATTCCTGGGCTCAAGTGATCTTTCAAAATAGCTAGGACTACAGGTGCATGCCCCCATACCCAGCTGATTTCTTTATTTTTTTGTAGAGTTGCAGTTTCAGTATGTTGCCCAGGCTGGTCTCAAACTCTTGGCCTAGCAATCTTCCTGCCTTGGTCTCCCAAAGTGCTGGGATTAGAGGCATAAGCCACTGTACCTAGCCCTCAGAGTTATTTTCTAATTCTGAAGTAAGTCTTTGTATTTCCTATTTTGTTTCATTAATCTAGTTATTATATCTTTGTTATATGGTGGCATATATTTTTCTCTTTGTTGCTATTATAATCTAACATTTTCTTGGGTATACTTTCTACTTTTATTCTTCTAGATGTCCTTGTTTATGATTTTTGTCAAGGTTCTTTTTTCTTTTCTTTTCTTTTTTTTTTTTTTTTAAATTGTTGGGGATTCATTGAGGGTACAAGAAACCTGGTTACCTGATTGCATTTGTTAGGTAAAGTCCCTCTTACAATCCTGTCTTGCCCCCCAAAGGTGTGGCACACACCAAGGCCCCACCCTCTCCCTCCTTTCCTCTCTCTGCTCCTCTTTTCCCTACCCCTCCCTCCTCCTTTCTCTCTCTGCTGTCCCCTTCCCCCACCCCACCGTGTCCTTAGTTGTCATTAATTGTCCTCCTATCAAAATGTCTAGTTTCTTTTCTTTTTTTTTTTTTTTTTTTATAATAGAGAGACAGAGTCTCACTTTATGGCCCTTTGGTAGAGTGCCGTGGCATCACACAGCTCACAGCAACCTCTAGCCCCTGGGCTTAAGCGATTCTCTTGCCTCAGCCTCCCGAGTAGCTGGGACTACAGGCGCCTGCCAAGACGCCCGGCTGTTTTTTTGTTGCAGTTTGGCTGGGGATGGGTTTGAACCCACCACCCTTGGCATATGGGGCCGGCGCCCTACTCACTGAGCCACAGGCGCCACCCTCTTTTCTTTTTTTTTTTTTTTTAAATTGTTGGGGATTAATTTAGGGTACAAGAAACCTGGTTACATTAATGCATTTGTTAGGTAAAGTCCCTCTTACAATCCTGTCTTGCCCCCCAAAGGTGTGGCACACACCAAGGCCCCACCCTCTCCCTCCTTTCCTCTCTCTGCTCCTCTTTTCCCTACCCCTC
>CAUYPK010162591.1:0-13358 GCA_963574355.1 Loris lydekkerianus | reverse complement strand
CAGCAGCGCTCAGACACTTCAGGTTCTGGTCCATCAGTCTGATCTGCTCATCCATCTCTTGGCAATGGGACTCTGCCAGCTCAGCTTGTTCCTGTGTGCGTTCTAAGTCTCCTTCAATAATCACCAACTTACGAGCCACCTGCAGGAAAAGACCTCAGTATAGCTCAGTGAAGCAAACGAGGAGCCATTTCCCTCATGATTCTTTGCAGAAGCCTGACATCACTGAAGAGAGAGGAATGGACAGAGGATGCCTTACCTCTTCATATTTCCTATCTGCCTCTTCTGCAATATGTTTCGCTTCTTTGAGCTGGATTTCCTGCAGTTCCATCTTTTCTTCATCTTTTAAGGCCCGGTTTTCAATAACCTTCATACCTCTGCCAGAAACAGGACAAATGCAATACTGACACCCTGAGGAGTTTGTCATCAGCTCTACTGCAGGAGACTCACAAACCCACCAGCTGCACTCAGGGGCTCATGCCTATAATCCTAGCACTCTGGGAGGCCGAGGCGTATGCATAGCTTGAGCTCAGGAGTTTGAAACCAGCCTATGCCAAAAAAAAAAAAAAAAAAAAAGCAAGACCTCGACTCTACTAAAATAGAAAAACTGGGGCAAGAGGATTGCTTGAGCCCAAGAGTTTGAGGTTGCTGTGAGCTATGACACCATGGTACTCTACCCAGGGCAACAGCTTGAGACTTTGTCTTAAAAAAAAAAAAAAAAAAAGAAAGAAGGCCCATTCTTTTCTTTCTTATTTGGAGACAGAGCCTCAATCTGTTGCCAAGGCTAGGGTGCCATGGCATCAGCCTAGCTCACAGCGACCTCACACCCCTGGGCTCAAGTGATCTCCTGCCTCAGCCTCCTGAGTAGCTGAGACTACAGGAATTACCACCACATGTGGCTAACTTTTCTATTTTTAGCAGATATGGGGTCTTGTTCTTGCTCTGGCTGGTCTTGAACTCCTGAGCTCAAGCAATTCACCTGCCTTGGCCTCCCAAAGCTTTAGAATAACAGGTGTCCAGCCTAAAGTTCATTCCTTTCTGGAAATACTATAGCACTACTCCCATAACTTAATTATTTAAGTTAAGTTATTTAAATTTTTTTTCTTGGCTCAGCTCCTGTGGCTAAAGTGGATAAGGCTCCAGCCACATACACTTGAGCTGGTGGGTTTGAATCCAGCCCAGGCCCACCAAACAACAATGACGGCTGCAACCAAAAAATAGCTGGGCTTTGTGCCAAGCGCCTGTAGTCCCGGCTACTTGGGAGGCTGAGGCAGGAGAATCACTTGAGCCCAGGAGTTGAAGGTTGCTGTGAGCTGTGAAGCCACAGCACTCTACCCAGGGCGACAGCTTGAGGCTCTGTCTCAAAAAACATTTTTTTTTCTTTCTTGGTGCCCATAGCACAGTGGTTGTGGCACCAGCTACATGCACCGAGGTTGACATTTGCAACAACAAAATATCCGGGCGTTGTGGTGGGTGCCTTTAGTCCCAGCTACTTGGGAGGCTGAGGCAAGAGAATTGCTTAAGGCCAAGAATTTGAGGTTGCTGTGAGCTGTGATGCCACAGCACTCTACTGAGGACAAGAAAGTGAGACTTAGACTAAAAAAAAAAAAAAAAAAATTAAATGGATAGTCTAAAGATAAAAAGCAACTCTCTTTCCCCACTTCTAATCTTGTTTACCAGAGGCAATCTCTTCTTTTATAATTCTTCCAGAAATGTTTTATATAAATATATGCAGGCTGGATGCAGTGACTCAGGCCTATAATCCTAGCAGTCTGGGATGGCAAGGCACATGAATTCCATGGCTCAGGAGTTCAAGACCAGCCTGAACAAGAGCAATACCCTGTCTCTACTAAAAATAGAAAAACTAGCCAGACATTGTGGTGAGTGCCTGTAGTCCCAGGTTACTTTGGAGGCTGAGGCAGGAGGTTTGCTTAGTCCAGGAGTTTGAGGTTACTGTAAGCTAAGATGCATGGCACTTTACCCAGAGAGACAGAGTGAGACTCCGTGCAAAAAAAAAAATACCCATCCAACTTACCCAAAGGAACCATTTGCTATACCACGTAAACCTTGTTTTTCTCTTTTTTCACTTTCTGCAATGGTACACATAGCTGCTGCATTCACTTCTACAGCTACACAGCATAAACGTACCCCTAGTATGGCATTTTTAACTTTGTAAAGACTTAAAGGTCAAACACCCCTAATCTAGTTTTAAATCACATGTGGCAAGGAGCCAACTGGTTATTTCCATGTAGATGAATTGCGATATGGTTCAAGAGCCATCATTCTCAACCCTACCACATATCAAAATTACCTGAAAAACTTGTAAAACATCAACACCCAGGCCCATCTTACAATTGATTCTAATTGAATTAGAGTGGATCTCATTCAGCATTTGCATTTTTATTACTATTTTTTAAACCAATAAAGTTCAGTCTGTAACAAGATTGTCAAAATTTGCCAATGCTGACTATATTTCAAGTTGTCATGGCAGATACCAGGAGGTTTTAAATTAGCAATAATTGTGCCTCAGATAAACCTTGTTGGCTAGAATATTGCCACTGTGCAAAGTTCACATTTTTTTTTTTTTTTTTTTTTTGGGGGGGAGGGTTCTTCCTAACCATCTTTTGCACATGTAAAAGCTCACATTTTTTAACCTCCCAGTAATGCCCTCTTCATCACCACCACCACCCCGGCCATGATTTTAATAGTGTAGCCAGAGCTGAGAGGGCTTATTATTCTAAAATAGAGATTGCTGGACACTACTTTTAGATTTTCTGATTCAGTAGGATGAAAGTAGAAGCTAAGAATCTGAATTTCTACCAAGTTCCCTAGTGATGTGGATGCTGCTGGTCTGGGACCTCCCTTTGGGAAGGAACCTCTGCTTTAGGAGGAATGATCTCATAAATGGAAGTATATGATCCACAAAGTGGAAGCCATATTGGTGATCCCATTGTAAGGTTCATTAGGTCAATTTGTAGAGAAATACCAATTAGTAAAGGGCCATAGTGGCTCATGCCTGTAAGCATTCTGGGAGGCTGTGGTGGGTGATTGCTTGGGCTCAGGAGTTCAAGATCACCAGCCTAAGCAAGAACAAGACCCTATCTCCACTAAAAATAGAAAAGCTGGGTATTGTAGCAGGTCCCTGTGGTCCCAGCTACTGGGGAGGCTGAGACAAGAGGCTTGACACCCATAGCTCAGTGGTTAGGGAGCGCCAGCAACATGCACCGGGGCTGGCGGGTTCGAACACAGCTGGAATCTGCTGAACAATGACAGCAATAACAAAAAAACAGCCGGGCATTGGGGTAGGTGCCTGTAGTCCTGGCTACTAGGAGGCTGAGGCAAGGGAATCACTTAAGCCCAAGATGCTAGAGGTTGCTGTGAGCCATGGCACTCTACCACGGGTGATAGAGTGAGACTGTCTCAAAAAAAAAAAAAAAAAAAAAAAAAAAACAAAACACATAAGTGAAGTAAAGAAGATCGTGTAAGAAGTAATACTTTAAAAAGTAGGTCTATAAGAAATCTTGATCAGGGGCAGCACCTGTGGCTCAAGGAGTAGGGTGCTGGCCCCATATACTAATGGTGGCAGGTTCAAACCTGGACCCTGCCAAAAAAAAACCAAAACGGCAAAAAGAAAAATAAATAAATAAATAAATAAAGATTAAAATAAAAATTTATAATATAAAAAAAAAAAAAGAAAAACCTTGATCAGAACTTTTTAAAAAAAATCCTTCTTTATTTTTTTTGATACAAGAGTCTCATTATGTTGCCCTTGGTAGGTTGGTAGGTAGAGTACTGTGGTGTCACAGCTCACAGAAACTTCAAATTCTTGGGCTCAAGTGACTTTTTTTTTTTGAGACAGAGCCTCAAGTTGTCGCCGTGGCATCACAGCTCACAACAACCTCCAACTCCTGGGCTCAAGCGATTCTCCTGCCTCCGCCTCCCAAGTAGCTGGGACTACAGGTGCCTGCCACAAAGCCCGGCTATTTTTTTTTGTTGTTGTTGTTGCAGCCATCCTTGTTGTTTGGTAGGCCCAGGCTGGATTCGAACCTGCCAGCTCAGGTGTATGTGGCTGGTGCCGTAACTGCTTGAGCCACAGGTGCCGAGCCTCAAGTGATTCTCTTGCCTCAGCCTCCCAAATAGCTGGGACTATAGGTGAACATCATAATGCCCGGCTATTTTTTGTTTTAGCAGGCCCAGCAAGGGTTCTAACCCACCAGCCTCAGTACATGCAGCCAGCACCCTAACCACTGGGCTATGAGAGCCAAGACAATAAGAGCTTTTAAAATCTGTACTCTAAGGGCAGCACCTGTGGCTCAAGGAGTACGGCGCCGGCCCCATATGCCGAGGGTTGTGGCTTTGAGCCCAGCCCTGGCCAAAAACCACAACAACAACAAAATAAATAAAATTGAAATTCACTTCTCATTCCTCTTAAAAAAATAAAATCTGTACTCTATCAGGGCCTCCCACACACCTCTCACTCTCGTCAGCAGCTTTTTCCGCTTCCTCCAACTTTTGTAGGGCAGTGGCTAGGCGCTCTTGGGCACGATCCAGCTCCTCTTCAACCAGCTGGATCCTGCGGTTCAAGGAGGCCACCTCAGCCTCAGCCTGTGTTTGAAGGAAAGAACGGGAAAAGGAAGCGAAGGCATGGTGAAAAGAGCTAATCCCAACAGCAAGATGAGGGGACCCCTGTGAAGAAGCCACCAGACAGAGTCTAACAAGGTAGAATCTATCTTTGCTCAGATGCTTAAAAGACCAGCAAACATAATTGTATTAATATACATATTTCCTCCTTTCCCCATTAACGAACTCCCATAAAGTTCCACAGGAAGAAGGTTTTAAAACTCAATTCCTTGTCCAACCTAGTGACAGTCAGTCCCACACTCCCTCTTCTGTACTCAGTTCAAATTCTTAAACACACTGAAGTTAGACAAGGCAGCCAGCGAAGGGTTCCTTTTGCCCAAGCTCTAGCTTGGAGGTATGCTTCATCCTCTTGTGATTTTCTTGTAAGTGTCTTGTAAGGAAAAATAAACAAGGTTTCTTAAAGAGGAAGTCTTGGATTACCTATTAATTTGCTATTTAACTCAACTCAAGTTGTTAACTCTCTAATCACCTTACCTTAATAGATCAGGAAGATAACTAGCCTAAGGTGTATCTTCTAAATAGATTCCAGACTGCAAAGCAAAAGAATGGAACCTTGGGATGCCTACCCCACCTCCCTTCAACTTGTTCCCCCAACCCTTTTCCTCTCCCTGGCCTCTATCCCACAATGAAGTACAGACTAGAGTCCAAGTAAACTCAATGCTGAGTACCTGGCAACGTAATGAAAAACAGGCCGCACGTGGATAATGGTAGAAGACCCTCCTCCCTTTCTGCCACCCCCACACCTTTACTGGTGACAGGTATACTGACTGCCACAATCATACAAGAATTTAATCTGCCCTGCACACCACCCAGTCCAGATGCTTATCCAAGTGCCTGGTCAACACGATCTCTCCTCTGCAGCCCAGATTGTACCTGAATTCTATTACCCTGCTTTCCTCCTGGTAGGCAGGCATGGGGGCAGCTATAGAAATAATCTGGGCCACCAGCCCCTGTAAGGGGGAAGACAGCCTCCAAAACAATCAGGACTGGCACAAAAATTTCTATAAACTGGTACATTCAGGGAACTGGAAAGTGGGGTAGAGGGCTGGGACTATAAACTAACCGCTAGACTACAGGAAAAGAAAATCAAGAAGTTAACATCAGCTGAAATTAGTAAGAAACTATTTGTGTCTCTACTATTTAAAACACCACAAAGACAAGTATTCTCTGGTTCTGTCTCTTCCAGGAAAGCAGATGCCTAGAAGAGACAACTCGCATCTCCTCACAAATCCAAGGACAACCCATCAAGAGCACGTCAGGCTATCAGGCAAGAACTAGGAATGCTACTGATAAAATGACTTGCTCCACTTCAGATGAAAAATAGCACTAGATTTAGAGGAAGCTCATGAAATTTAAGTCTCCATCCAGCTCACCAGCAGTTACCCAAACTGGGGAAGATAACTGGCTATGGGGGCAGGGTGTTCAGTTTCCATGACAGCAAGCTGGCTCAGGCAGTTTCTCCTACAAATCAGCATTTACAATAGAATTCTTTGCAAGGCTGAAAAGGGAGGCGGAGAAAACACACCCTGGTGCCCACACAAGAGCATGCCCACATGAACAAGCCTGTGTCACAAGCAGAACCCAGGTGGGAGTTCTAGCAAAAGCTCCAGAGACCCCAAGGGTGGGAGTGACCAGGACTTCACTGTCCTCTCTTTTTTTTCTCCTCCCAGAGGATTAGTTCTCTTTCCAATGAAACAAAAGCCTGTAGAATCGAAATGATTCTTTCTAAAGAAATAAGGAAGACAACCTGACTTTCCCTCAAGCCAGAGCCTATACACAATGCCTGTCCTTTTCAGGTCAAATAACATAGAACCAAAGATTGAACAGACCTACTTTTTGCAGACCAGACTACCCACGGCCCTAAAAAACTTTAAGGTTTGTGTTTTCTTGATTTCAAGTTCTGGCATGCCTGCCCACATGTGGTTTTCAGTCTTTCAATCTGTCCATTGCTGCCCAGCCTGGAGGATATACACTACATTGAGGTCCTTCCGTTCAGGTAATAGGATTATCCACTGCCCATGAAGCAAAGATCACAGGGCTGGGAGTGAAACACAGCAGCAATGTGGTCACATTAGAAGATGGCTGACAAAAGAAAGCTTCAGCTATGAAATGAATTTGGTTTAAATGCTACCATTCTCCACTCCATACCCCTCAAGACAAGAAACTAACAGTACACAGGTGTTCAGAGGCCAAAGAGGCCAAAGACAAAAGGGAATTAGTCTAAAATCTGGCATTCTGCCACAGTGAGATTACTCTTTCTAGACAAAAGCCACAGACAAGATAAAATAAAAAAAGACTACTAGAAAAGTTAGGCTTGAGCTCTGTGAGTAAAGAATTGCTGGAGTTCACTTTGTTCACAAATGCCAAACACCATGCCCTTGGGGGACTTTAAATTTCACAAAGGTGAAGCAAGTTGGTAGGGAGGGATTAGAGCTATCTGCCCCAGAGTAAACAAAGGTGGAGCCTACAAGGAGGTACTCAGAGCAAAGGGCTATTTGCCTCTCCCTGGTTGAGTGTGCTCTACTGTGGAGAGGAGAGAAGGCAAGCAGCAGGAAAGCAAATCCAACCCAAAGAAAGGTGATAAAGCCTGTTCAGTCCACTAAACCCCAAGAATAGGAAAGAACTGCAAAACAGTCAAACATTCTAACCTCCTTCAGAGACTAAAAATTTAGGATTAAGGCCAGAATCAAAATGGCTATTCAAAGCCCACTCCCGCCCTCAAAAGTACTCCTATAAATTCTTTTTAACCAGAGGGGGGCAAAAAAAAAAAAAAAATCTGGGGGGAAGTGAGGAGAGAGGTATTAAAAACAGATGATGTAAATTCTACATTTAAAAATGTAGTGGACGGTGCCTGTGGCTCAAAGGAGTAGGGCACCAGCCCCATATGCTGGAGGTGGCGGGTTCAAACCCTGCCCCGGCCAAAAAAAAAAAAAAAAAAAAGGTTACAGTGGGCTCGGCGCCTGTAGCTCAGTGGATAGGGCGTCAGCCACATACACTGGAGCTAGCGGGTTCAAATCCAGCCCAGGCCTGCCAAACAACAATGACAACTACAACCAAAAAATAGCCGGGTATTGTGGCAGGTCCCTGTAGTCCCAGCTACTTGGGAGGCTAAGGCAAGAGAATCGCTTAAGCCCAAGAGTTTGAGGTTGCTGCGAGCTGTGACATCACAGTACTCTACCACGAGAGACATAGTGACACTCTGTCTCCAAAAAAAAAAAAAAAAAGAAATGGTTACAATAGTAAGTTTTCTGTTATGTGTATTTTTCACCTCCACTACCATAAAAAAAGGGGAAAAAGACTACATATAAATACTATGTTGCCATTTGTTTATTCAAACAGAAGTACAAAGGAAACACAAAACTTAAAGTAGATTTGACAAGATGGTATATTATCAAAGGTCAATTTCCAGTCCTTAGAAGAAAAGGACAGATCTAGAACAACTCCAGTGTTTCAGTGTTGGACTCATCCAGCTTCCCAACAGAGGGCCTGAAGGTTTGCACAAAGCAACCAGGAAAATAATGAAGTGACAGTCCCCCTAACCGCATGTAATACCACCAGCTAAGTTCCCAGCTGTAGAGGAGGCAGGAGCCTGCAAAACCCACATTCCAGAATGCCCTAAGAGGATAACAGGTAGCCCAATTACCGGCTCTCTTCCCACTGGTTCCTCCTCAGTAGGGATTCAAAGTTCACTAGAGCAGAAAGGGGAGAGAAGACAGTGGTTTCATCAATATTTAACTATCACCCTACTTCCCCATTCTGAGGACTTCCTCACTAGATCTCAGCTCTTTTTTTTTTTTTTTTTTAATTTCTTATTCTTTTATTTATTTATTTGTGGGTTTTGGCCGGGGCTGGGTTTGAACCCACCACCTCCGGCATATGGGACCGGTGCCCTACCCCTTTGAGCCAGAGGCGCCACCCAGATCTCAGCTCAATGAACAACTCTGGCAAGCTCTGAATAGGGAGTAGTTTAAGAAACATCTGAGGATGGTGGTGCCCATAGCTCAGTGGGTAGGGCGCCAGCCACAAGCACCAGGGCTCATAGGTTTGAACCTGGCCTGGGCCTGCTAAAACAAAAAAATAGCCAGGCGTTGTGGTGGGCCCCTGTAGTCCCAGCTACTTGGGAGGCTGAGGCAAGAGAATCACTTAAGCCCAAGAGTTTGAGGTTGCTGTTAACTGTGATGCCATGGCACCCTACTAAGGGTGACAAATTGAGAGTCTGTCTCAAAAAAAAAAAAAAAAAAGTGGGCCTGTGGATCAAAGAGTAGGGCACCAGCCCCATATACGGGAGGTGGTGGGTTCAAACCAGGCCCCGTCAAAAAAATGCAAAAAAAAAAAAAAAAGAGTATTTAAGCAATCTTAAGTATTAATCTAGAGACCTGGAGGGCAACTGCTTCCCCCACTTCCCATCCTTTTCCAAACTTTACCCCAAAACATTTTCAGTTACTCCTCAGAGGACCAACCAAAACAAACAAACAAACAACAACAAAGAACACCAATGAACCACAAGACTTCTTTAAATTTTAAATTTTTCTTCAAATTTTAGCAACAGTTACTTAACTTTCTAGTCTCAAGATACTCCATACCCAAAGCCTCATCACAGGGGTTCAGCTGCACCCAAGACTGCACTCTAGTCTAAACCCTGGGAAGTCTTCTAAACAGCGGTTTCAAGAAATCACAATAATCACCATTTGTTTCACCAACATCATCTTATGTTCCAACTTTCAGATGGAACAGATACTTATTGAACTTGAAAAAAAGAGACACCGGGATAACTGGGAAAGTAGCAGGAGAAACATCAATGAAGTCACCTGGGACTCATTATTCTGTCCCCATCCACTATCACTGGCCAAGTCGATCAGAAACCTTGAGATTGGCACGCCATCTGATTCTCTGCCACGCTTTCGCTTATCAGGTCTGTTGTGGAAGAAATGTTCGTTCTTAACCAGTTCAGCTTGCACTATCACACTTCAGCAATAAAGATCTAATCTGGCACAAGTTCCTGCTTCCAGGTCATGGGTAGGGCCAGGCAAGTTTAGCTGGCTCCTACACTTGCACTACCGTAGGAGAGAAGTACCGAAGTACCATCTCCTCCCCTCTCACTTCACATCGATTCGCAGAATAGGTGGAGCAGTTGCGAGAGCACCCCTTAAGACGAAAGGGCCCTAGGCCAGAGGATAGGAGGCAGCCCTGTGGCCTCAAGCTTCTCTAGGGAGGGAGGGCACTGCGCTTCCTCTCAGCCGACTGCTGCCTCATTTCCTGAGCAGGAGGAGGGAGCGGAAAAGCTGCCAGCAGGCCAGGCCGGGGGCTTTCCGGCGGTCCCCCCGCCCAGACCTCACCCTTTCACAGAGGATTCGGTCCTGTCCCTCACAAACCAGAGCAGTACCCACCCACTCTCACCCCTTGGGCCGGAAACCTCAAACGAGAGCATAGTTCTCCCACCCTTCGCGGGGAAAAGGGGGTGTGAGAAGCCACTGAGCCCCTCCCCGGCCGCGCCCGGATCCAAGGAACTGAATGAATGACTTGGGAGAAAATAGGAGGGAAGGCACCCCCCAGGCTCGCGTGAGGCTCAATTCCTTCAAAGGTCAAGCCTGTGCTCCCGCGCACTCCGTTCCCCTCTCGCCTGCTTGCTGTCCTATCGGAGCTGAGCCCCACCCATCCTGCGGGCTCCAACTTCATATTCGAGCCTGCTGGCCCCAAAAGGACCATGCTCCACAGCGAAAGGGACCCACTTCGGGGTCCCGCTTCATCAGCGCCTGCCCCTCCCTCAAGCGCTGCGTCTTCTACTTACCTGCTCCCGGGCCCGCCTTTCTCCCTCCACTTCCCGTTGGAGGCGCTCGGCTCTCTCCTCTGCATCATCGGCCTGCTGCTGCAGAACTTGGGTCTTGCGCTTCACCGCCTCGATGGTGGGGATCCCAGCCACGGTGCCTACACTGACCTGCTCGCGCCTCGGCTCCTGCCTCCTCAATTCGGCGGTCTACGCAACGAAAATAATTTTATGGTTGGGGGGTCACCGCAACGTGAGGAACTGTATTAAAGAGTCGCGGCATTAGGAAGGGTGAGAACCACTGTTGTCAGTATTTAAAATAACCTAATGGAAATTGGACATTAAATAAGGATTAATTAAAAAGTCAAGTTTCTTTCTTTTGAACTAGAATTATATCAAACCTTATATGGTATATAGTTATTTTTTCCCAGGAATCTTGAATATTTTTATTGGTTCTTAGGGATTACTTCTAAAAATGAGGGAATTAATTGTATACAATGTTCATTTGGCAAATGAAATAATTTAAGATGTGGGAAAACTATAAATAAACAGGGTTTTTTGGAAAGGTTAGAAATGTCCCAAGTGTGTGTGTGTGTGTGTGTGTGTGTGTGTCTGTGGGGTTGGGAGGTGAGGGAAGAGGGAATAGGGTTGGCAGAAAAGGCAAAAATTGGGCAATACCTGTACTTCACTGTGTAGGGCACCAGCCATGCACCAGGGCTGGTGGGTTCGAACCCAGCCCAGGCCTGCTAAAACAAAAAAATATCTGGGCGTTGTGGCGGGTGCCTGTAGTCCCAGCTACTTGGGAGGCTGAGGCAAGAGAATCGCTTGATCCGAAGAGTTGGAGGTTGCTGTGAGCTGTGATGCCATGGCATTCTACTGAGGACAGCAAACTGAGACTCTGTCTCAATAAAAAAAAAAAAAAAAAAAAGAAAAGGCAAAAAATTGAGATTAGGAAAGTACATTCAAGACAGATGGTGAAAGGCTTTGTGTGCCATACCAAGTAGCATGGCCTTTCTTCAGTGGACACAGAAAGCCTTGAAAGTTTATCATGTTTTTGTTATGGAAATAAAACTTTTGGAAGCTTGTAAAGGGAAAGAGACCTCAGGCAGGAAAATATATTTGAAAGTCTTTTAAGTTTTGATGAGAAATGGGAATCAGTTTTAGGGTAAAGGCAGGGGTAATGACAAAGATTTAGCAGAAGCTTCAGAAATAGAATCAAGAGTACATGACTGTAGAGGGTGAGGGAGCAGACAGAGTTGATGTCTGATTCAAATGTGCAGGGAGTGGATGGATGGCTATGCAGTTAAGAAAGAAAGAAGTGAGATGTGGGAGAGAAGTTAAGTTTTCTGAGTCTGCAATGGTGATAATAGGTAGAGCTTGTTGAAGATGCAGAATTAATGTACAGAGAGACATGGTGCACTATAAATTCTCTATAGGTTTGGAGGCTGCTGTACCGTACTACATATATAGCGAGAAGCAGCTGTGGGTACTGACCATCTAGATAGAATATCCAGTACAAAAAGGGAAAAGTGCCTGTTCTGGAGAGACTGAGAATTGTCAGAATGATTGGTGAGAAACCACGGAAAATGAAGGTCCAGAATGAGGAGCTGGCTGTAGCAATGGCTTCTGTGAGGACAAATCTGATGAGAGAAATGGATCTGGCTCTTAGGAGGCCATTGGAAACCTTTCTTTTTTCTTTTTTTTTTTTTTTTTTTTTTTTGGTTTTTGAGACAGAGCCTCAAGCTGTCGCCCTGGGTAGAGTACCGTGGCATCACAGATCATAGCAACCTTCAATTCCTGGGCTCAAGCGATTCTCCTGCCTCTACCTCCCAAGTACCTGGGACTACAGGTGCCTGCCACAATGCCCAGCTATTTTTTGGTTGCAGCTGTCATTATTGTTTGGCAGGCCTGGGCTGGATTCAAACCTACCAGCTCAGGTGTATGTGGCTGGTGCCTTAGCTGTTTGAGCCACAGGCGCTGAGCCTGGAAACCATTCTTGAAGGTAGCTTTAAGACTGGTTGCAGTGACTCATGTGTATAAACAGTTTTGGAGACACACATAGGAGGATTGCTTAAGGCCAGAAGTTTGAGACCATCCTGGGCAACAAAGCAAGACCCTGACTCTAAAAAAAATAAAAAATAAATTTTTGAGCATGGTAGCACATGCTCCTTAGGAAGCTGAGGGAGGTAGAGCCCTTGAACCCAGAGTTCAAGGCAACAGAAAGCTATGATCATGCCACTGCACTCCATTCTGGGTGACAGAGTGAGACGCGATCTTTTAAATATCTTCAAAGAGTTGAATTGCAGGTGAGAGAACAGTGCTTGCTATAGAATTATTCAAATAACTGCTTTTGTAAAGCCAAAACAAACTTTAAGTGAGCAATAGAGGTTTCAAAAGCACTTACTGATGAAGTTGTTCAATATGTTATAGATTATTCATCCTGGTCATAGATTATTATTTTTTCTCTTTGGAAATGGCCCTCTGAGGTAAGTCACTGTAGGTACAATTGACCTTATTGCAAGACTTGCCTGGGATACTTGCTAACATATATTCTCCCAAAATTCCTCTTGGGGTGGGACCTGTGACCCTTTAATGGTTTTAACAAGCACTCTAGATTATTTTTATGATCAGGCAAATTTGAGGTAGGTAAAATAGCCACATTTTACTTTTGATAAAACACATTGACTTTTCTAATGAAGTAATACCAGTCATACAGTTTGAAACCAGTCATACAGTTTGAAACTAATTTGTCAATAGAATCTATACTGTGCTTTACTTCCTTTCCAAACCTAGTTCTAGGATGAGCCTCTTTTGCGATAGTTACTGAATGTAAGAGGATGGTGATCTTTATTTCCTGCATTCCTCAAATAGATTTCAGGTTTACTCAACCGTGGCCAAATTTTATGTTTGTCTCAATTTTTTTTCTCTTCCTGAATATGGAAGGAAGTAAGACTTG
>CAUYPK010162588.1:0-21982 GCA_963574355.1 Loris lydekkerianus | reverse complement strand
CCAGTATGACCAGCAGTGAGCCAGAGTAAGACCCCGTCTCTACTAACATCAAAAACCGAGCATCGCCAGAGGAAGAAGAAAATGAACAAAAAAGAGTACTTCAAACAAAGAAGAATGTACAAGCAAGTTGAAATTAAAAATTAAAAACAAACAAACAAAAAAACCTCAGAACTATACCTCGAAAAGGGTGAATTTATATCCGTGTATATGTAAAATGATGCTACCTTGGTGTGTTTCCACAGGGGCATGTTATTTAGCTACCGTGGTTTCTACCTTGCTCCTCTTTCAGTTTCCATAGTCTTAGAAGGAAGGTGAGTGCTAAAGTTTGCTTAGAGTTTAAATAGTAAACCAATCACCAGGAACAGTAGCTAATATTCTCAATGCCTTCTATAATTCACAAACTGCCTTATTTGGCAGTAATCCACGTGAGAGCCACAGCAAGCCTCTAAGATTAAAAAAAATTAAAACATTCCCTCCTGCTATAAAAACAATGCTTGTTTATTAAACAAACATCAGTAAATATCGTCTATATTAGTAGAAAGAAAATCAAAACCTTCCATTACCTTGCCATCCAAAACTACTAAAGATATCTAGGACGGTCTCTAGACTTTGTGTGTTATATAAACAAAATAGTTTTTTTTTTTGCAGTTTTTGGCCGGGGCTGGGTTTGAACCCGCCACCTCTGGCATATGGGACGGGCGCCCTACTCCTTTAAGCCATAGGTGCTGCCCAACAGAATACTTTCTTAAAAATGGGATTTACTGCAATGTGGTTTGGTCATCTAATTTTTAAAAGTTTGATATATAATGAATAACCTTGCACAGATCAGCATTCATATACACTGTAACTTTTAGTGGTTGAGGAGTTAATTCCATATGTGGAAGACCTATAATTTATATAGTGAATCCGCTATTGCTATAAATGCAGGGTATAATTGCTTTCTGGCGGTGCCTGTGGCTCAGTGAGTAGGGCGTCAGCCCTATATACGGAGGGTGGTGGGTTCAAACCCGACCCCAGCCAAACTGCAACAACAACAACAACAAGTAAATAAATAAAAGTCTTAAAAAAAAAGTTGGTTTCTAATTTTATTGCTATTATTTTTAAAAATAGTATTACAACCAACTCCTTTACACAATCATTAATTGTTGCCTGGGGATGTCCTGGTTTTGAAATTGCTGGGTTTTTTTTTTTTTTTAAACCTTTTGACATACATTTTCAGATTGTTCTCCAATTTACACTCTCCCCAGAAGCTTGTGAAAGTACCACTTCCCCATGAGCATGCTTCTTTTTTTAACTTAAACTTTTAAAACTTTAAGAATCATTTTAGATTTCCTACGTGAAAAGTGGTATTGTCTTAGTTGATATCTCCTTTTAATAAAGCAAGGTTGAATATTGTCTCTTTTATTTCTTTTCCCCCCTGGGCTTTGTGGCTGGTGGCATTTTTTCTTTACCCCATTTCTCCATGTATCATTTGAATGAATCCAAGTTTTTAAATTTTAGACGCCTAATCTATTGATCGTTTTCAATCATTTCTTTTATAATTTTACCTTTTACTTTCCAGCTAAAAAGCCCCTTTGTGAAAAGAATTTTCCAGTGGAGAAACGTAGCAGACACCGACTCAACCAAGCGATCAAGGCTGATGTCATCAATCATTTGTCCTGTGAACATTACGTAAATCCTGACATGATTCAATGAGAAAGACGCTCCCTCTGTGGGAGACTTTCCCCAAGCCCAAAGACTTAGTCTAATCATAAGAAGACATCTGACAAATTCAAGGACATTACAGTATAAAATACTGACTGGTATCTGTCAAAGCTCTCAAGGTCATGAAATTCAAGGAAATATTGAGAAGCTATCACAGAGACCAAGGAGACTGGGAGAGACCAAGGAGACAACGAAATGCCTTATGGCATCTTGGGTTGGACCCTGAAGAGAAAATAGCAGTGGGAGAACTGATTGACTTCCAACAAAATCTCGTCAGTAACAATGTTAATGTCTTAGCTTTGAAAAGTATGTAACGCTTATGTAAGATGACAATGCATCTTTGTAACTTTTCTACGAATGCAACATTATTTCCAAGTAAAAGTTTTCTTTTAGATTTGGCGACCCTAGCACAGTGGTTACAGCACCAGCCACATGGCGGGTTCGAACCTGGCCCAGGCCTGCCAAACAACAATGACAACTACAACAAAAAATAGCTGGGTGTCGTGGCAGGTGTCTGTAGTCCTGGCTACTTGGGTGGCCGAAGCAAGAAAATCCCTTAAGCCCAAGAGTTGAGGTTTCTGTGAGCTGTGACGCCATGGCACTCTACTGAGGGTGACATAGTGAGACTCTGACTCCAAAACAAAAAAAAAAAGGTTTTAGGAAAAGTCTTGGCTAGGACTGTTGCTGGACACATAATTGGTTTCTAATTTTGTTGCTATTACTTTTTTTAAAAAAGTGTTGAAATCAACTCCTTACATTGTTTCCTCGGGATAAAATCCTGGAACTGAAATTATTATAATTTTTTTAAAAGATTTTGGGCAGGCTAGGAAGAAAAGCAGAAAGAACAAGAAAGGAAAAAAGCCTTCGGAATCCCTGGTTTGGGGGTGGGGGTGTTGTAGGAGGATGCTGGAGGTGGAAGGTGGTTCCAGGGAACTGGCAGGTGGAATTGTGGGAGGGGCAGATGCAGCAGGTGGGGGAGGAGCAAGGCAGCAGTAAGAGTCTGGAAAGGTTAAGTGAGGCAGACTCTAAGGAGTCCAGTCTCCGGAGCTTTGACAGCCAAGGGGCTAACCTTAGACTTGACCCGCGGTCTGTGGGAAAGCAGCAAAGATTTCAGTTCAGTGCAGGAAATAGTTATTGATTTGTTGTGTTCTTTATTACCTACTTGTCAACTCCTCTCTGCTGCCCTGTAAGATATAAGCTCCGTGAAGGCAGGGACCATGTCTCTCTTACGCCCCACGCTGTTTCTCCCCAAAGCCTAGAAAAATACCCGGCCTATAGCATGAACTCAATGAATATCGTTGAATGAACACCTGAGCCTTGTTTCCAAATTGACTTTTTTCCCCCTCAAGTTTTTTATTATGATAAAATACACATAACAAAATTTACCATCCTAACTATTTGTAAGTGTACAGTTCAGTGAAGTTTATTCATAATGTGCCACCATCCCCATTATTCATTCACAGAACCCCTGTCATCTTACAGAACGGAAGCTCTGTACCCATTAAACACCAACTCTCTGACCCCCTTCTCCCAGCCCCTGGTAACCACCGTCCCACTTTCTGTCCCTATAATTTTGCCTATTCTAGTCTCCTCATCAAAGTGCAACCGTACGGTATTTGTCTTTTGACTTAACATAATGACCTCAGGTTGTAGCAATTGTCAGAATTTCTTTTCTTTTTAAGGCTGAATAATAGTCCATTGCATGGATTCAACACGTTTTGTTTATTCATCCATTGGTGGACACTTGGGTTGCTTGTGCATCTTAGCTATTGTGAATAATGCTGCTATGAACATGGGTGTGCAAAGACATGTATCTCTTCAATTCTCCTGAATATATATACCCAGAGGCAGAATTGCTAAATCTTATGGTAATTCTAGTTTAATTTTTTGAGGAACTGCCATACCCAAAATAACTTTTAAGAAGTTACATAAAAGATTTCTCCCATCCCCGTCCTTCACATCAACATGGTAGTATCAGCGCCCCCAAATTAAGCTCTCTGTTACTTCAGGGCCCTTGCACAGGCTAGTGCCTTGGCCAGGAACACCAGCTGCTATTTAACTTCCACTCTCCCCTTTCAGATTTCATCTTTGACTTCACCTTTCTGAAAATCCTTCCAGACTCTCCAAGTTTGGGGTAAACCCCCTTCTTCACAGCCCAGGCTCATTCACTGCTGGCTGTCCCGGGGTAGGAGTGGGGGGAGTGGGGAGTGGTGGGGTGGGGTTTTGTTCTTCCCCAGCGCCTGGAGTACAATATATATAAGAATGTTTGTGTTAAGTGCCAGAGACCCCTTGAGCCCTACAATACTTCCCTTGAAATAGGAGAATTTGTATCTGCCACTGTTTGGAAACAATTACCCAAAGGCATTTCCCATGGAACTTGCTACTCTCCAAACTGTAGTTAATGAAGTTTACCTAATATGAGGAGTTTCTTAGGGTAACTTCAGAGAGGAAAGATTGACTAATTTTTTTTGCAGTTTTTTGTTTTTGGCCAGGATCAGGTTTGAACCCACCACCTCTGATATATGGGGCCCGCGCCCTACTCCTCTGAGCCACAAGTGCTGCCCAAGATTGACTGATTTTTTTTTTTTTTTTGCCTTTTTCTTTTTATCATGCTCCCTCACCTACCATCAACAAACCACGCCCACACCCTGCCCAAACAAGGCGGCCTGTGGATGTGGGGAGCGTGGATAGGGAAGTCCAGCAATTCCTCTCTTTCCCTCTTTCCAGACCAGATGGGAAGAGGAAAACGTGACAGAGATGTAAAATTCACCAATATTCAGAGCCACATGGTCCTACCCTGAATAGAGGAAACAGCAGAACCTTCTGGAGACATCCAGAACTGTACATCATGCGAGATCCAGCTTAAAAGAAGGAACTTGCCCACTGTGGTCAGCTTCCCCCTGGTCCCGCCAGGGTTTGTTGGGTGACCTTGTGCCTATCATCTCCAGGGCCTCTCAGGCCAGGAGACAGGCCTGGGACGCTCCTATCAGTAAAGCTCTGGGACATTTAAAAAAGGAGAGTGACAAGCACTATGGCTCACGCCTGTAATCCTAGCACTCTGGGAGGCTGAGGTGGGTGGCTTGCCTGAGCTCACAGGTGCAAGACTAGCCTGAGTCAGAGTGAGACCTCATCTCTAAAATAATAGCCGGGTGTTGTGGCAGGCACTGCTAGTCCCAGCTACTCAGGAGGCTGAGGCACGAGAATCACTTGTGCCCAAGAGTTGGAGGTTGCTGTGAGCTAAGATGCCATAGCACTCTACTGGGGGTGATAAAGTGAGACTCTGTCTCAAAAAAAACAAAAAACAAAAGGAAGAATGCCAAAGCAGGGCAGGCAATGCTGGGATGTGTTTGAAATGCAGGCATCAGACAAATTAATGTTTTATGCATCTTGGTATGATATAAATTGGATGGTTGGCACCACCATGGCAGGCATTATGATAAACATTAATCCCCAGGGGACACAACAGCGCAGCCCACAGGGCCCATAGAGGGCACTGTGATTGTGTTTTTGAGGCCAGGTCGCTCTAACACTGGCTTTAGTGCCTTGGCTGGAGAGGTGTCAAAGATTTCTATTAAGAATCCTAAGTAGGGTGGTGCCTGTGGCTCAGTGAGTAGGGCACCGGCCCCATTGACTGAGGGTGGTGGGTTCAAACCTCAGCCCTGGCCAAACTGCAACAACAACAAAAAATAGCCGGGCGTTGTGGCAGGTGCCTGTAGTCCCAGCTACCCGGGAGGCTGAGGCAAGAGAATCACCCAAGCCCAAGAGTGGAGGTTGCTGTGAGCTATGACGCCCCAGCACTCTACTGAGGGTAACAAAGTGAGACTCTGTCTCTAAAAAGAACAAAAAAAGGAATCCTATGTACTCAATTCTATGAGGACAATAATTAAGGTCCTAGTGCACAGTGGGGGGTGAGAGATTGGAAGAGCAAAGAAAGGGAAGGAGGGAGGGAAGGAGGAGGGAAGAGGGATAGGGTTCACCTTTTGGGGATGAAACACAAGTATAAGCGGGTCCTTATCTAACAAAAGCAATCAATATAAACTGCTTCTATGTACCCTCAATGAATCCCCAATAATAATTTAAAAAAAAATTTTTTTTTTTTCATTTGGAGACCCTCATCTGGGTGAGGCCTGAGTGCCACCTTCCCCCAGACAAGGCCTCTCTGTTCTGTGGCCTTGGTTTTTTCTT
Source organism: Loris lydekkerianus (assembly GCA_963574355.1). NCBI lineage: Eukaryota > Metazoa > Chordata > Mammalia > Primates > Lorisidae > Loris > Loris lydekkerianus. Next base: position 16,093 of record CAUYPK010162588.1, on the reverse strand, counting down.
CCCAGAATTGAGATGGCCAACAATGGCTGTCAGCATTTGGTTTTGTTTTTAAAGTTATAGAAGTTTTTTAAAGGGCTCTTTCGTATCCCTTACATCTGGAATGTGTATAAGCAAAGCTTCCTTCTGGCTGGCCCTGCCCCCCACCACTCAGTTCTATCCCTGCAAGGCTCTGAGTTGCTTCTGGAACCTGTCCAAGGAATCCCAGCTTTCCCAGGATCACAGCATAAAATCCAGTGGACAGGAGCCACGTTGCCCAAGGTTCTAACCGTGCAATTAGGAACACATTTTATCTGGTGACTCAAGACACACCAGCAAACAGATAACTAAAAGTTTTACTAAAGAATATTTCTCATGACAGAAAATCCACTTTACTTTCTAGCCTACTTTCTTTTATTTCACTTTTAAAAACCTAGTGGGAAACCATTCAACCCATCAAAAAACCTGCTAAGGGGTTGCCATCTGCAGTCTGTAAACATTAACCTAGAAAATCTCCAAGATTGCTACTAGCACGTCCAGTACTGAAAATTTACAGCGCTGTGATCCTGTTAGCGGATTCGAGACCCCCACCCCAGGAGAGCCTGTCCTCAGGGTGGGGTGACCTGCCTCAATTACCCAACCAGGAAACATTTTCAGCACATCTTTGCCACTGAAACACCTGTTCTCTGAGATGCAGGGCTTGGAGATGAGTAAGCCAAACACTGGTTTTTCTGGAGACTTGCACTTGGAACCCCAATGCCTAATCCCAGGGAGATTTGGAGCAAGGGGTGGTAATGGTGGGGTGGGGGCATTTGGCTGGGTCAAAACAAGCACAGCAAAAAAATGGAAAGAAACAAATTTCTCTCCCTCCCTCTGTGTGAACTCCAAGTCACACCCATCCCACCCAGATGACAGATCACTTCCACTCCTAAGAGTTAAGAGAGAATTAGTATTTGCTTTAGAGTTTGTAAGTATAGTCCTTACCCAAACACCCATGGCGATGTAGAAAAATGGCCCCCTGAAGTCCTATGGTGGTGAATAAGAAACTTCTAGTGCATTTCACATAGCATAATGTGATAGGACATTGCCCAAAGGAGTACTCCGGCCAAGCTATCCCTAAATGCTGGCCTCCTGAATACCTGCTAGCCATCATGTGGTGGTAGAGCACCTGAGACCAGCAGGTTAGAGCCCACAAGAAAACACTGTCACGTGAGGATAATGTACATTGTGATGATGGATTGAAAAATCAAGATATAAACAGCAGAGCAACAAACATAAAACCTGAATAAAACACCACAGTGTCCACAGCGGTTGCCAGCACTCACGACGTCATCCTCTGAAGTTTTTACAATGAACGTGTACTTCTTTTGTAATCTGGGCAAGAAAACAACTTATAAAAGCCCATCTATCCAGAGGTACATTATAAAGTCTGGCTAAGAGAGTGTCAAGCAAATGCAATCACTGGCTCACTCCCTAATAGCCGTCCCAGTTTGAACAGACAGGAGACAGGAAATGTCAAGACCAATTCCTGGAGGCGTGCCCCTTGTCTCCCAGGGCCCCCAGCTGTTACTCCTCCTGGACATGTCATTGTCATCGTGGATGCCCCCAAAATACTTGGCAGTGTAGAGTGCACAGAGAAGGTGAAGGCTCTTTTTGTTTTTCAAGAATCATCCTCAAGGCTGGATACGGTGGCTCATGCATGCAATCCTAGCCCTCTGGGAGGCCAAGGCCGGCAGATTGCTTAACCTCAGAAGACCAGCAAGAGTGAGACCCTGTCTCTACTAAAAATTAGAAGAACTGAGGCAAGAGGATCACTTGATGCCAAGAGTTTGAGTTCCTATGAGCTATAATGATGCTATGGCACTCTACTGAGGGAGAGAGAATAAGACTCTATCTCAAAAAAAAATAAAAAATCATCCTCAAAATTGCTCAAGACAGAATCAGGAAACATGGGTTTAGTCCTGGGTCTATCTCAGGCAAGTCTCTTCCCTTACCTGGGACTTGGTAACCCATTTCTCAAATAAGCAGATTGGACTTTCTGATGTCTAAGGTCCCTTCTGGCCCCAATAGTCTCAGATCTCAAGCAACCAGCATTCATGTTCAAGGGCTGCCAAAACTGACAGATCCAGGACAAAGGAGAATGAGGTGACTTTAGGTTGCTTGGCCCAAGTAAACAACATGAATAGAAGTAGAGGGCCAACTAGCAGCCGGGAGCTGAAGGGATGGAGGAGTGGAGAGTCAGCAGAGACCCTAGGAGGCTGTCTCCAGCCAGGGTCTAGAAGAGGCAGGGAAATCTGAAGCAGGGCAAACCAAACAAGTGACTTGTTTCTTTCAAACAAATGGCCTGTTTCTTCACAGAGCAAGGGCTCCCAGGAGGGGTGGGCGTGGCACCAAGGGCTCAATGGAGGAGAAGAGACCAAAAAACACTCCCATGCTAGGCTGGGCTACCTGTCCAGGCTGGGGAGGAGCAAGGCTCTACGAAGCTGCTGGAAACACTGAGATGTTGAGAAACAAACCAAACCTGGGGCCCCCAAAAGCCTCTGACCTGAACGTTGCCAGGCTTCTTGGGAGAAAGCTAGGACCCCAGAAGGGAGTCAGGATGGCTGGGTTCCAGTCCCAGTTCTGCTGCTGACCTGCTGTGTGCCCTTGGGCAAGTTCCTTCCCCTCTCTGAGTTGCATTTGTCAAATGAGAATGGTGGCTCTGATGACCCAACGGTCTCTTCCACCTGAGACATTCCTCCTGTCACCTCCAAGCCAAGGGAGACGTATAACATAGAGAAGGATATTCACATGGCTTCCAATTAATTGTGAGGATTCCTTGCAAGCTTCAGAGCAGAGACAACAAAAGTGAAAGCAAAAGACAGCAGCTGGAAGCAGACCCTTTACTATATCCCCATCAGAAGGCATCTGAGATTCTGGAACTTTCCTGGGACCTGGAGGAGACAACACTTCTCATTTTCTTAAATCTCACCTTAAGTTGGAGCTGGGAGAAGACAAAAGCTAAAGCTCCCTGTGCTCTTCCAGCCCAAGAGGTGAGCCCTCTCCAGCCCTCTTCACTAGACCTCCCACAAATAGAGACCCCCAGGCCTGTGACATCTGGAGCCAGAGAGCTGGAGAACCACAGCTGAGGGACTGGGGTCCAGCAACAGCCCAGACACTCATTCCCTCTGTTTGGCAGAAGAGAGGGCAGCACTTTTGGGCTCACACCGAATCTCCACATCTCACCCTTGACCAGTGGTCACATGTAAGGGCCAGGTGTTAATTTCTGCCTTCTGTACGGGCCTCCCATCTAGCTGCTCTCTTCATTCCCAGCAGTCTTCTCTAAGGTATAGCTTCCATTTAGCCAGAATGATTTTTTTTTTTTTTTTTTTTGCAGTTTTTGGCCAGGGCTGGGTTTGAACCCGCCACCTCCAGCATATGGGGCCTGCGCTCTACTCCTTTGAGCCACAGGTGCCGCCCATGGTTTTTTTTTCTTTTTTTAAGATAGCGTCTCATTCTGTTACCTTGGATAGAGTGCCGTAGCAGCATAGCTCACAGCAACCTCAAACTCCTGTGATCCAAGTGATCCTCTTGCCTCAGCCTCCCAAGTAGTTGAGACTATAGGTGGCTGCCACAACAGCCGGCTAGTGTTTCTATTTTTTTAGTGGAGATAGGGGTCTTGCTCTTGCTCAGGCTGGTCTCCAACTCCTGAGCTCAAGCAATCCACCCACCTTGGCCTCCCAGAGTGCTGGGATTATAGGCGTGAGCCCACAGTGATCTGCTTCAGTAGTGATTGGATGGGATTACTCCCCTGCTTAAGGCACATGAACGAAATGTGTGTCTTGTTCATGAGCCCTAGGACAGTGCTGGCCCATAGGAGGTGCACAGTCAACATTTGTTGACCAGTTGCAAGGTAGCCCCCACCTGTCCAGTCTGGATCATTCCGGACCCTCTACTCCCTTTACTTCCTTTTCCCCCACAGGCCCACCCCCCATTGCCTGAGCATCTCCCCAGCCCAGGACACCCCATCACTTTCACACCCCTGGCTTTTCCGTCTGCCCAGATACCCTTCCTCCCCTGCCTACCTGACAAAATCCAATTTCCTGTTGAGTATTCTAGTATTCTCTTTTTAGCAAGACCCCCTGAGTTTTCTTTCTTCTGCTCCCACCCTGAGACATAACTCACTACGGGGTATTAGCTGTATGTTAGGTGCATATCCCACCTCACTCTCGGAGGTTATTATCCCATTTTACAAATAAAGAAAGCGAGGCTCAGAGAGGTTAGGTCACACAGTCAGCAAGTGGTGTGGCTTGATTATATAAACTCCCTGTGACATTTGTCATGACTGTCTCTGACTCCCTCACTAGGCTGGGAGCTTCCCAAGACCCCTGTGCCCTGGACACCTGCAGTGGGTCTGGGCCTGGGCAATGCCCAAGACACTCCAATCAGGAGATCATTATCAGCTCAGGACACCATGAAGAACAGGTTCCCCACCAGCCCCATCGGCTTCTCTTTCTTCCTCTTTTGTCCCGGGGGTGGTGGGTGGGGGTTTGAAGGGAAAGCGGCTCCCTCCCAGTTCCATTTGGCCCCATCCACTAAAGTCAGGCTCCTTGTGTAAGTGTGAAAGCCCTTCACAGGTCCCAGGCGCCATCTTTCCCTACAGCAGCTATCCTCCAAGTAACCGGTCCAACACTAAAGCCACAGGCAGCCCTGCGGGACGATTGCTCTATCTGCTGCCCGCGTCCATCTTGGTCCGGCCCACCGAGCTGGCGCAGCGCCCACCACTAGCCCTGCAAGAAGCGACCACGGCCACCGCGTCACAGGCACAACAAGCGGTGTGCGGGCGCCCCGCGGCTGCTTCGAGGGAACCGAAGGGGTCTGGGGGTCCTGACAACTGCCCTTGGTGGGGAGAGATTTCTTTCCGAAAGTGATCTACCTTATAATTCAGATCTGGCACGCCCCGGCAGCTCTTCTTACGTCCGGGCGCCGACTTGAGATCTGATTTGGAGTTTTCTCTCCCCCCAAGCCCTGTAACCTAACTTACTATAGAGAGGTGCTAGGCAGGGGTGCCCTACTGCACCCTAGGGCGCTATCACTCCCAATTTACAGATGAAGAAACGAGGCTCAGGAAGAAAGAACTTTAATTTCTTCTAATTAAGAACTCTTAACCTCAATTCCTCACCCTTGGGTTTGCATCTAGTCCATAAAACACACACACACACACACACACACACACACACACACACACGCACAGATATCTAAATCCCTAAAAAGCCTCGAATTCCAGAAAGGAGGGAGGGATGAAGGAACACTGGGCCTGGGTGGTTTCCTGGGACCTACTGCCAAGTCTGCTCAAACGCGAAAGGGACCTCTATCCAGGCCAAAGGTTCGAAACCCGCCGGGCGGCTGGCACCTGTCCGGTCAACACGGGGCCCAAGGCCGGCTGGCTACCTCGGCCCAGGCCAGCTGCCCCACCCACCCCCGGCGACGTGCGGGGTCCCTCACCGGCCGGGCGTGGCTACAGAAGGGCCGAGGTACCTCCTTCACCTGGCGGCAGACCCCGGGCAGGAAGCCCTCAGGCACACGCACAGGCGACCCGGACAACTCTCGGCTCCCTTCCCCGCACGCTGGTTGAACCTACAGGACACTGCGGGGCGCGGCGGCTCAGACTCACCCGGGAGGCGGCTGGTCCGGCTCCGTCTCTGCCGGCGGCCCCAAGCTGGAGACTCCACTATCCTGACTTCCCCCCGCTGCCTCCTTCGGGGCGCCGCGATCGCGGGGTTAAGAGTTCAGGAGAGTCCCGGAACGGAGCGCGGTGACGGAGAGAGCAAGCCTCCTGCTCGGGGACCGGGATGGGGACGCAGGAAGCACGGCTCGGGAGCGCCGGCCGGCGGGAGGAGGGCGTGACCGCCCGAGGCGGAGGGCGGTGCCGGCCGGGAGCGGCCTCCAGCGCGGGGAGGCGCCGCCCACCCGTCGACCCTCCCTCCCCGGCCTCTGCTCTACGCGTAGCTCCCCGCAGCCCCGGCGCCGGACCCAAGCTGCGGGGGGGCGGGGAGGTGACCCCGCTAGGGCGGCAGGACTGGGCTGAGCGTGCGGGGTTGGAGCCTGGACCTAAACCTTCCCCCGACCCTCGCCCTACCGAGTTGGATGAGCGGAGCTGGGGGGAGGGAAAAGAGCCCCGAACCCCTCCCCAGTATGTTGGGGCGAAGGTTCTCAAGCCAGGAGTCCCGGGTATTTGGGTGTTAAAGTAGAACTAGGAGACGCCCCTCGCTCCCAGGCCAGGGGCGGGTGCAGAGCCAGCCCGCCGCGCGTTTACCTGGCCGGGCATTCACCTCTCCTCCCTGGGCAGGCCGCCGCTTCCCTCTCCACCCTTGGGCAGGTTCGGGTCGCTGGGGCCCGCCCACACCGCCCAGGACTAGTTGCCCGGGACAGAGGTAGGGAAGGAGGAAGCGAGTTTTTACAAACTGAGTCAGTTCAGGCCCTCGGCGAGGCTCCCCGCCCGCTCCGGGTCCCCGGGGCGCCCTCCGGATCGCGCGCTAGAGCCCCGGCCCGGGTGAACTCCATTCGGGGTTCCGGGCTCCGGCCCAGGAGCTTTCCCTGCCGAGGGCTCCTTCCCAGCTTTGCAGAGAACTTTCCCAGCGCAGCCCCAGCTGGCGTGCTCCGGCCCCGCGGGGGACCAGCCTCTGCCTGGAGCCCCGAAGCTGCGGCCAAGTCCTGGCTCCCGGGGAGGTCACGGGGGGAGGAGAACCCGAGCTCCGGCGACCGCCTCTTACCTGCGCCCCTGCCTCTGCCATTCCTCACTTGGAGGTTTGCCCCGGATCCTCGTGGCTCGGGCGCGCAAACAGGGTGAGTTGGATTCTAAACGGACAGAGAACAGCTGGGCCGCATCCCCCCTTGACCTTAGGTTGTCTGAATTCCAAGAGAGGTCAGGCCGGGGTCCCCTTCTTGGGCGAGTGTCCAGTCCTTTGAAATTCAAACCCTGAGAAACCAATGGAAGGCTGGCTGAGTGTCAGAGAGCTAAGCCGAGGACGGAAGGCGCCTCCTACCGAGAATCCGGGGCCTCCGGACAAAAATAGGTTGGTGGCAATCAAGCTCCAAACGGTGTATACGTGGTGTCCCCGGCGTGTATGCCCACGGAGTTGTAACGTGCGGGTACTTCCCATTGTGGCTTTTTAAAAACTTGCACAGTAACAGTTCAACACGACCCTGGTATCCACAAAAGGCAAATTTAGGGGTACGAAGGCATTTGGGAAACAGTCCCCATGACTATGACTCCCACAGTCTTTACTATGAACCAGGCACAGGGTGACCACCCCCTGAACCATCTCGCTGAATTCTCATAAGAACCCTCCAAGGCGGTGAGTTACTGGTTATGCCCACTCAATCGAAGAGAAAGCTGAGGTTCAAAGAGGTAAGGTCATTTGCCCAATGCCACACACGTGGACAGTAACAGGATCTAAGATCCAAGTTGATCCACTCCAGAGCTGCTGCTGTACCTGATATAGAATAATTCTTCCTCTGTCTGCTCCTACACTCTACCCTGAGAGAAGGTTCCTTGCCCCCCTTTGCCTGGCCCCCTGTGAGCTGAATAAATTAGGTTGGATGAATGAATGAAAGCTCCAAATCCTAACACACTGTTTAGTGAATGGGAAGAACACTCAGTGTACGCAGGTAGGGATAATGACCTGCTCCCATTTGAGAGCTGTGTGTACACACTTTCATCCCAAAGTGTAGGCTGTGCATTTAGGAACTTTCCCAAGCTCTGAGAGACAGGAAACAGTCACGTAGTTCTCAGATTAGACTGAGAATCTGGTTTTCATTTCACTCTGCAAGATGGACCTTGGAGAGGCCTTTATTGTCAGAACAGCTGCTTCTAGCTCCTAACCTGGAGGCAAAAACCTTTAGTACTTTTCCATGCCAGGACCATCCCGGACCCGCCCACTCTGCTGCAAACCCAACTGGGCAGGCCCCATCTATCTCAGAAAATCATCTTCAAAGTGTTCCTTTGAAGCAGGCTGATTTAGATAGAAGCTGGAGAAAGTCTTAGCCAAAGCTAAGCCACAGGCAAAACTGAAGAAGCTGTCAAAGGAAGTATGTTTCTCTTCAGCACCCACCCCTCCAGAGCCCTCTCCCTCTACAGGGTTAATTTCTCTGAATCTTCCTGGGTTCTTGTGTCTCACTGAGGAACCTAATATAAGTTAACTGCCAACTTACCCCATTAAGTGTCAGCTGACAAGGGCCTGAGATATGTCCTTGGGGAAAAAGATCCAAAGAAATGAATCTCAAATGGTGGAGTTTCTATTACCAGTTATCATAATAGGCAGTGGGAAGATGACAGTTACCATTTACTGAGCATCATATCTCCTGAGCATTGCATACAGTGTGTTATTTGATCCTCACAACAGCCCTATATGGAAGATTCTACTACTCTGGTTTTTCAGGTGAGGCTCCTAAGACTCAGAGTAGTTTTGTACCTGGATCTGCTAGTAAGTGGTAGAGCCAGGATTTGAACTGAGGGTCTCTGCAAGGCCCTTGCTCTAAATCACTAAGCTGGAAACCCCCATATGGTAGGCAGAGTAATAGTTGCCCAGAGATGTTCACCCCCTAACCCCAGAACCTGTCACCTTACAAGGCAAAAGGGACTTTGCAGATGTGATCAAGTTAAGGATATTGAGGTGGGGAGGTTATTCTGAATTATCCTGGAAAGTCCAAGGTACTCACAAGGGTTCTTACAAGAGGGAGGCAATAGGGTCAGGGTTGGAGATAATTTGACGGTGGGAATAGAGATCAGAATGATTTTATTATTATTATTTTTTTGCTTTTTTATTTTATTTTGTTGCTTAGTTTTTATTTCTTTACTTTGTTGTTGTTGTTGTTGTTGAGACAGGGTCCCACCCTATGCCCCTGAGCAGAGTGCAGTGGGCGTGGTAGCTCACGGCAACCTCAGACTCAAGCTGCGGGCACCCCACTCCTCAGCCTCCTGCGGACACCCCACTCCTCAGCCTCCGGAAGCCTCTGGGATTACAGGCGCTCACCACAGCGCCCAGCTGGGTTTTTCCATTTTTTTTTTTCATGAGTCGGGGTCTCACTGTCGACTCAGGCGACAATTGCTGGAAAGGGGCCATTAGCCAAGAGACACAGGCAGCCTCGGGGAGCTGAAAAAGGAAAGGAATAGATTCTCACTTAGAGTATCCCAAAGGAACTCAGCTCTGCCAACACTTTCATTTTAACTTCATAAGACCCATTTTGGACATCTGACCCTCAGAACTGTAAGAAAGTAAATTTGTGTTGTTCTAAGCCATGACACTTATGATAAGTTGTTACAGTAGCAATAGAAACTGATATATCCTGAAAAATCAGCCATGTAGGCGGATATTTATTTAAGCTGCTTTTTTGGCTGACTGTCTACTAAGGCTCTTAAAAGGCACCATGGTACAGCCTGTATCATGGATTTAGAAAGAAGATAGGATCCATCAGATCTGTCTTTGGTTTCTGAATCCTCAGCCCTCTGTGAGCTGTGTAACCTTGGACAGATGCCTGTTAGTTTCCTCCTCTGTAAAATCAGTAATGCTAATAATACCTACTTTGCAGGACCAATACAAGGGTCAGGTGAACCAGTATATGCAAAGTGCCTTCTAAATGGCCCAGTGTTGTCTGAGCATGAGTCCTTTGGGACACTAGCCTGTCTAGTTTTGCAAATATGAATTTTAAGAGGAGAGTCTGCAATTCTGAGTACTTCCCTGGCATACGTTTTTATTCACTCTGGCCAAGTGAGCACATAACTATGGTATTTAAAAATATGAGACTGTTCCTTGCCAGTGACTAGACCCCCAGTCTGTCACTTCTAGGCATACCTGTAAAAGTGCAGCTGGAAAGTCTGCTGATAGGAATATATCATCGTGCAGAGTAACTCACATGTGTATTGAAGAATTTTCATTGCTGATTGTTTGTAACTGTGAAAAATGCCCCGGTGCACACCCCTAGGAGATGTGCTGAGGAAAGTATGGTGCAGGCTCATGATGAAACAGTACTTAGTCATGAAAAAGAAGGAGGCAGAACAGTCTGACGTGGAAGAATGGTCCAAGAGGCATCATTGAGAAAAGCAAGTGACTAAACTTTATGATGCAACATAAATCTAAAAAAATATTTAGACAGGTATATTTGATTATGCATGGAAACCAAATGGGAGGAATCCAATTAAACAGGGGTTACCCTTAGAAATTGAGGTGCATTTGTATGTGGGGGAAGGTATAATTTTTTTCAAGAGCAATGTAAGTAAATAACAGATTTTGGAGTTGGCTGGGAACTACCTGTATTGTCTGCCAGGAGCACACCCCCCATTGTCTTTTCCCGTGTTCTCCCTTGGTTACTTTGGTTTCTGCCATCTGTCACTCTTTCATCTTGGGCAGTTCCAAGTGGGTCACTCCCTCTTCCAACTTACTCTTACTATGGGTTCGTTTCTAAACCTCTGAGGAGCTGAGCAACATCTCCGTTGTGTGACTCTCGCCAAAGTCAGCTGTAAATCACAGCTGGGCACCTGCAACATGGCCTTCATCTGGAAGGTTCACATTAGTCACTGGAAAGGGATGTGCAGGTTTCACTGGTGACATATTGGGCCAAGCTCTCCGAAGGCTGAATCAGGTCTGCTCACACAGTGCAAAGTGAAATTAGTTAGTGGGACCATTAGTTTAACTGAAATGATTTTCATCCCATTTCCTGAAAGATTTTTTTATCCTGGTAATATGTCTCTACTTGAGTTGGCAATGTGCCTGGGTCTGTGTAGACACACCACACAGCCCAGAATGGAGCCACTGAGGACATCAGAGTATTGGGCTGCCCGTCTTTGAGACCCATGAGAACCAGCAAGTCTGCCCCTCTTCCGCCCACCTTCTTTCCAGTCCCAGCCTATAGACCTTCCCTCTAAGCCTCATCATTGTCACCATTGCCAGCTACTTCCTCCAGCTACTTCCCAGCTGGCGTCCTGCTCTCAAGTTCTCCCCCTTTAATCCATTCTCCATCTTGTAAAGTCAGCAATGTGAACCCCTTGCCCCCCACATTGATTGCAGCCTCCTTGATAGGATGCAGAGGACTCGATAACTGGGTGGGCCCTTCCGATATGCTCAGCCTCATTACTCATCCTTCCCTTGGGCTTCAGGCTCTCTCTCTCTTCCTGTGGACCTCTTTTACGTCAGTGGTGAAACCCTTCCCAGAAGGTCCCAGTAAACTTCCTTATATCTCCTTTGTCAGAACTGGGTCATAATCCTGTCACTGGCAAGGACCCTCAAGCTCAGCGAAGACGCTCAAGACTCACCTGGCGTCAGTAGGGTTGGCGCAGGTGCCTGAACCAGAGGCTCTGGCAACAGGAAGAATGGGGATGCTGTCTGGTGGCCCTGGCAGGTACATGGCACACACCAAAGTCGGAAAGCCAGCTGCAGAGGGCACGGGAGAGAAGCCTGCTGAGGTTCCAGCCCTCAGGGCTACGGAATATTCCTGGTTTTCCCAAGAGTTGCCTTTTTTGCTTAAACGGGTCTGTTGAGTTTCTGTTTCCCACAACAAAAGGTCCCTAAGACTCCCTTGGAAGCTTTAACAAGCAGCTGAGAAGCAGTGCCACAGGCCAGGTATGGGCACCCTGACCCTCTGCCAGTGAACTAGCTGTGTTATAGTCACTAGCAGCAAGCGACAGGATTCCAAGGAAACCCTCTCACCTCTTGGATAAGTCGGTGACAACAGTGATGACAGTAGCCCCAGTAACAGCAGTACGGAGCTGACTACACCTGCCAGCCGCTCCTCCACCCACTCTGCAAGTACAGACACATTGGATCAGCCTTGTGACCCCATGAAGAAGGTACTGCACTTCCCCTGTTCACATATTATGAAACTAGACACCGAGGGTTAAGTGACTGAGAACACTGAGCTGGCAAGGTCAAGGGTAGACGTGGACCTGGGAAGCCTGGAAGCTACTCTCACAGCTTCCCTACTCTGGCTCTCGGGAACTGGTGCTTGTGATTTCTTTAAGATGAGACTCCTTGATCCAAGTTTGGAGGATGGGAGATGAACCCAGGGACAAGAGGCCAACGGTGGCCCCCAAGGGAGGAGTATGACAGTATTTCCACATCTGCTAAGACCGTTGCCCATTCACTCTGCATGTGCTGCTGGAGTAAGAAAATATTTCTCAATATTAATGACCCCCACCTTCTGCTCTTTCCAGACAGAGGTGCCTCTTACTCCAGGGGAAGTCTGACCCAGCAGAAGAAGCAGAGAAAACACTTTAGCATTTTAAGAACTGAGACTTTGGGGTTGCAAGAGCCTGGGCTTTGAGTTTCAATCAAATGTGGAAGCCCTGGAGGCCTCTAGGATTAAAGTTTATGTCAGGAACAGAGGGTCTGGGAGAATAAGCATGATCTAAGTCATTTGCCATGACTCTGATGAGGTCAAATGTCCCGGGACAGGGTCAAGGCAGAGGAACAGAGGAGATGGGATGAGTTGTGGGTGTCCAGAGAGGGGAGCAGAGCCCATGCAGAGGCCCATGCTGGCTTCCTAACTATAAGAGGGTTGGTGACAGTTTCAGGAGAAAACCTTCCCCTCCCTGCAAGGCGCAGGAGCAGTGGGGAGGGACAGCACCGGGGAGTGATTGGCAGCTCTGCAGAGGTCTGCCAGACCCCTGCCAATGTCTCTCATGTGCCCAAGAGGAGAGATGATGAAGCTGAGAGAAGGAGGGAGAAGCTGAGCTCAGAGGAGACTGCCCGGGGCCCGGGCAGCATATCTGCCACCCGGAAGACAGAAACGAGGTCATCTCAGCAGGTGCCAGGAAGACCAGATGCTGCTCTCCACCCAGGTCTTGGCACTTTGGGAGCTTGTCCTGCCTCAATGACCAATATAGACACAGCCCAGGGCAAGAGGTAGGGAGGCCCTGATTAACTTCCAGTGGGGGGTCTTCTCCCTGTGGAAGGGGAACTTGCAATAGAAACAAAATCGAGCTTTGAGAACGGAAGTCATGTCTCTTGCAGACCTCAGGGTGCAGGCTGAATGTCCCGCTCACTTCCCCGAGTTCTGCGGAGGGCTTTGCACATTCTGCTCCACTCTCTTGCTCTTTCCACACAAAGGAAGGAGGCACCCGGGTTCTGCAGGAGAAGCAGATGGGGCAGGTTGCTACTCCTGCCCTTTCTGACTCTTCTTGTGGCCGGCAACCCACTGCTCTCTCCTTCCCACTGTGCAGACTGTCCTGGTCTCCACATCTGCAGAAAGGCTCCCCTCACGGACACAGCAGAGGGGATGGCTCCTTGTACCTACTTCTTGATGACCATTCATCAGCCCCAACCAACAGCATATCTGCTGTAACCATACCTTCCACGCAGAAAATTGCCGTATTATATACCATGTCACATGAGTAGCAATTGTCTTTATAGGTGACACTTGGAGTCCTTTAGATTGGGGTTTTGCAACTTGACCATTGCTGACATTTGGGCTGGATCACTCTTGTGGGGACTGTCTGGTGCACTTCAGGAGGTTTAAAGCTTCTCTGGCCTCTACTCACTGAATGCCGGAAGCCCCCCATTCAGCAGCTGTGACAACCAAAATGCCCCCGCAGGGGGAGGGGAATCACCCTCTGTTAAGAACTACTGCTTTACCCACTGAACTGGGATCCCCAGGGTGTGTTTTTTGCTGTAAGGTTGGTGTTAAGGAGGACTGACAGCAAAATACAGTCAGAAAAGCAGTGGCTTAGAGGTCAGAAGACCTGGGCGCCATTTCCAGTTCTATCCCTTCCTCCAGTGTGACATTGAGCAAGTCATATAGCCTTTGGAGCAGGAGTTTTCTCATACATGTATTAGGATAAATAAAGGAGGATCAGGATGTTAGTTTGTTTTGTTCTCTGCTGTACCCCCAATACAGAACAGTGTGGGGGCACATAGTAAATGCTCAATAAAAACATGTTGCCTGAATAAATCAATCTCTGCCCTGCCCTAGGGCTTCTGCAGGGCTCAAATGAAAACGTTTGTGAAAATTTCCATGACTGAGGAGACCATATCCTACCCCATCCAAACACAGAGCATGGGTGCCACTGGCTGACAATGTAAACATTCAGTTTATAAATACATAAGGACTTAAGATAGCTAAAAACTGGAAACATCTTAAATGTCTTTTAATGCTCAATGGTTAAACTGTGGTTCCCCCACCCCCACCCCCCATGAATACCATGGCGCAAAAAGCCAAGAAATAAATTGTGGATATATGGAACACCTGGATGGATTTGATGGGACTCATGTAAGAAAACTTCAATCTTACACATTCTTTTTTTTTTTTTTTAAAGCAGCATTTTTTTTTTACTTTTTATTTTAATTAATTAATTAATTTTTTTGCAGTTTTTGGCCAGGGCTGGGTTTAAACCCGCCACCTCCGGCATATGGGGCCGGTGCCCTACTCCTTTGAGCCACAGGCGCCGCCCAATCTTACACATTCTACGATTACATTTCTATAATATTCTTGAAATAACCAAATCATCAAGATGAAGAGCATGGCCAGGGCTTGGGAATGATGGTGGCCCTGGAGTGTGGTGATGGAACAGTTCTGCATTTTGGTTGTAGTGCTGGTTGCATAAATCTACACATGTGATAAAACTGCACAGACTCACATGCACATGTATGAAACATGAAACCAACATCATGGCATAAACTCTGTCAGTTTCCTGGCTGTGACCCTGGACTGTAGCCACTGTTTACCGCCGGGGGAGGCTGGGTGAAGGGCACATAAGATCTCCCTGTAATTTTTGTTTTTCAAAATAAAAAAATTTAATTCACATAATAAATAAATACATAGAGAGAAGGGTGAAAAAGAATTATCAGTGTACATGGCAGGTAGGAAAAAGTTAAACTCCCCAAATCACCAGAGGCTGTTGGAGACTCAGACCACACACTCAAGCTAGCAGAAAATGTAGCTATTTTTCCATGACTAAGCCTAATCTTACCAGCCCCCATTCTGCCAGGTAGCAGAAATGTTCTCCTCCCTCTGTCCATGTCCCTAGGTTGGCTGCTGGCTATTGGTTGGTGCAGATCCATACTGAGCTGCCCTTCCCCCAAGTCCAGCACCAGGCCACCTGAGGGAGACCCAGCAGGACAACAGGCCGCTGGGTGGCATCCTCCAATTCAAATGCAGTCCTCAGGTATGTCTTGTTTGGCTTATCCAGTGTTTTTAATAACTGCCTGCCAATATTTGAAATGGGGCCTTTTCACATAAGAATCTAGATTTCTGGGTTAGTTGCTCTGAGTACTCACCCCAGACGGACAGCCATCTGCTGGACCCCACTGAGTAGCAGCTGCCCCTTTAGATGGGGTGTGTGTGCCTCCTTAGGGATCTGCCATGGTCCCCAACATTCCTAACAACTACATTTGGCTGGATTCATGCTGACACTTGAGGTAGCGGCCCTCACTCTTCTCCACCTTTGTGCCACCTTGGGATCATTCTTCTTTCCTGTTCCTTGCTGGGGTGTGGAGAAATGCTACAGAACCATCTCAGACCTGCCTGCTTAGGGACAACAAATGGCCCTTCAGGGTAGGGTCCTGCTGCCTCCCCTGGGTGCCATATGGGAAAGGGATGCAGTGGGACACAGCCTACGAACCTCTGTCCTGGTTTTCCTTGCTTGTTTTCAGACTCTCCCTCATCTGGTCTTATGAGACAGGAAGCCTTGCACAGGCAGCATCTGTGTCCCCAACCCCCAGTGCCAAATCTATTCCATTATCTATACACATCAGTTTTGGGTGGAGACTTCTGATTTCAAAGTTGGGTTCCTTTTTAGGTACTAAGGGAAGCAAGAAAAGCTTCATCTTTCTCTGTTGCACTCCCCCCCACCCTTTTGGAGAGAGAGCCTCCCTCGGTTGCCCTGGGTAGTGTCATGGCACCATCATAACTCACTGCAACCTCAAAGCCTTGGGCTTGAACAATTCTCTTGCCTCAGCCTCCTGAGTAGCTGGGACTACGGGTGCCTGACATGATGCCTAGCTAGTTTTTTTTTTTTTTTTTTTTTAATAGAGACAGAGTCTCACTTTATGGCTCTTTGGTAGAGTGCCGTGGCATCACACAGCTCACAGCAACCTCCAGCTCCTGGGCTTAAGCGATTCTCTTGCCTCAGCCTCCCGAGTAGCTG